>OY998180.1:23461563-23772862 GCA_963921935.1 Galeruca laticollis
GGATGAAATTAATAATGTTTTTGCAATGACATGTATAATTTTAACATCAGTATTCATTTTAATATTGAAAATTATATTGAATATTGTAAAACGAAAGTTTAAGTCTTCATGTAATATAGACATAAATGAGTATACAATGTGTTTCAATGAAACAACTCATCAATTTTTTCTATTTATTTAATTAAAATTACAATGGTATTACATTTAAAAACCAATATCGTAATCGTTCTACATTAATTTGTGTACAATTGAAAGTCCCATCGGCATGACAAGCATTCGAATGTTTTTTTAAACTTTCCATGGCTAAGGATGTTCCATAAACTTGCAGACATCAACAACAGTTGTTGTAGAAATTCCATATTCTTCACATTTCTTTTGTAAAAATTCATATTTCTGATTACCGCGAACGTAAATACAATCGACATTAGACATTGTACTTCTCAAAATCTCGTCCAATTTTGAATAATCAACATCGCCAGAAGAATACTTGATTCCATGGATATGGTGTTCCAAAAAGTTGTTTGTTTTTTTATCTTGATTGTTTAGCAAATGAAAGGGTTGTGGCGGCTTAAATATGTAGTGTCTATGTTTATATCCGATTTCGATGGACAATTCCTTTAGGATGGAATATACCCTCGATAATGAAGCCTTGAATGTCAATGAATGCTATTCTCATCGTGGTTTATTTGTAACTGTCTCACTGTGTATTTCAACACTGGTATTATATGATCGTTTTGATAATTTCCGTTAGGGGGTAATACTCCAATGAACAGTCATGTATAATTATACAATATGCTCTAGTATTTGCAGGAAATCCTACACCTACTTCAATTTCCACTTTTATATCAACTGTTGATGCCCTCATACCCTCCTCCTGTTTGGAACAGTCTATGACAAAGAGAGCACGATCTTTGAATGCTTCATAGTCCAATGTTGGATGTACTATGCTGGAATTGGTATAGCTTCTATAGAATGAGGCGTAATTATGATAGGCAAGAGTATAGTCGTTTTTTCCGAAATCCATCTTTAATCGTTCGGTGGGCCAAAAATCTCCGTTCAAAGCCAATCTTACATTGTTGGTGTTCAAGTGATCGAGTTGCGAAGGATCGTTTGTCTTCTTGTTGCGTCTATCTATTTGAAAGCATACGATAACATATCGAGGTCTCTCGACAAACGAGCTCGTTTTAACTGACCAAATCTCATTTTTAGCGTCTTTCGTTAACGTAGGCAATACACAAAGTTCCCATTTTCTGAACGGAATGAATATTGGTCGATCACTTTTCATTTGCTCCATCATACGTAATTTTATTTCATCGTTAGGATAGACGTGTTTAACTTTCAATGCCATGCTATCTATAAGAAACTTTATTGTAGTGTTAGATGTCGTAGTACCTGTTGTTACTTCATTTACTATTACAGCATCGTTATCATGACGAGCACGTATGAATCGAAAAGTTTGCTTTCCATATGTGATTTTAGTATAGTCATTGAATACATTGAAAATGTGTTTTAGAGGAATCAACAAACTAAATGATTTATCAACATCATACAATAGCGGTTTATTGGGATAATTCCAGCCAGCTAAAGCCATTTCTTTCGATTGTGGATTATAACACAACAAACTTCTTGCGGTACTTACTATACCGGGATCTCGTACTATTTCTATTTCCTTTCCACTTTGAATGTAGGAACAAGAATCGAAGAGGAATGCACCGCAATTTGGCGTTAGATTAACATGTCCTCATCCGCCACTAACTTCTAATTTTCCCTTAATTTCAAGTTGAGTTTCGTACATGAGAAAAAATGCGTCAGTTTGTTGGATGTCAAATTCCACAGAATCGCTGTTATTGAATGATTTCACATAAGGAACATAGGTGTGAAAATCTTCTTTTCTTATCGACTCTTCATATTGTGGATCTCGGTAAAGGTCAAATATCGAAGATATTTTCGTTGATGGTGGTGTCCTATCAGAACGCACGTACTTTCTTTTCAGTGTCATTCTTCTTCAACTTTAATCCGATTGCTTTGAGAAACGCCCGATTTGCAGGAGTTAGATGAACTTCGTTCTTTTGAACGATCTGCAAGAGACTAATTTTGTTGTAGATGATGAGGGACTTTTATAATAGTCGTTGTTGATAAGTAGACCCATTAACGTTCCAATAGATGTAAAAGTAACGTGCTTTTTTCTCCTCGAAAATTTACTGGTTCGAGATCTTGATTCAACACTCTTACGGTAATGTTGGTGATTTAGTTTGTGCTGCTCACAGCTAAGTAAATCGGATTGTTCGGTCGTTCGTTGATTGCATAACCAGGGTCCTGCATAACCAGGGTCCACTGTAATTGGGAAACTGAAAATTGTATGAGCAGGCTTATCTCCTTCAAACGATCCTTCAGCAATATTGGAATCGAATAGTAAAGTTGATATTTTACAAATAATAACAGGTAGATCGGAACGGTGGACTTTACCAGGATCTAGTATATTTGGAGAAAATCCTAGTATTTTTCTCAAACTATCAGAGTATTCAAAATCGATGGCGTGCTGTCGACTGTAAATTTCACACTGAAGAGTGTTGTTGTTGGGCTTCAAAGATATATCGGCCACAGTTGTATCCGTCTTCAATTTGAATTGATCGATGAGATAAGCTTCAATATCTGTGATTTCGTAACATCTGACGGGAAAGTAATGGTGATGAGTCCTTTCTTACGATCATTTTTATTGTAGAAATAAAATTTCTCACCATCGATATTCGGTATAGAATGATACGAATGAAACCCCAACACACCAATAAAGTATACTTTTTCAGGTTTCAATATTATCGGTGTGGGAGGAGTGAAGGAGAATTCATTCGATGTGGACGTTAATTTCAACAGTTGAGACATGACTGTGATGTTTATGGGAGTGGTGTATTTGAATAATATTACTAGATTAGAAAAAACAATCTCATTTTTTCAAATAATAATCACATGCATGACAGTTGCGATGTGAGCTAACCGGACCATCGACATGAGTACGTTGATCCGGTCGATTGTAATGCACAAAACAAGGCAAGCAAATTTGCAAGTTGAAATTGGATTGATTTTCTTTTGGTAATTTATGCCAATTGTCTAATAAATCCCAAGGTTTAACTCGCTCTACCAAATACTTTAGAGGAATAGTTTTCAATTCGACACTTGTAAAAGACGACAACAATTGTGTTTCGCCAACCAACCATGCTTCAGACATTATAGAGGAATTGCAAACACAAATGTCCACAGTTGATCTGATTGTAATTTTGGTATTGCTCGTAATTGTAAAATATTTTACTGCCAGCAAGATAAGTGACAATTTATCTCGGAGGCTTCAGATTACCAAATGAATCGAAATATTCGACGCAGTCATTCATCTTCCTATATGCTACCCAATGCGTGCCTGAGTTTTTAGACACATCCAAATTTAGTATTGCTGATTCACATCGTCGAGGTCCGTTTTTCGGTAGAGAATCGCGCATGTACACACCTCGAAAATATTTTATTTTCAATAATTTGGCAAACTTGATTGATTCATAGTCAAATAATGCTCTATTGGGTAGCTTCAATGGTAGTTTTTTTTCAAGAATAATCCATATCCACCTTTAGCGTTCTTTCGCAAATACAATCCTTTACCTATAGGCTCCATAGCTTTATTATGACGATGATCTTCTTCCAATTCCTTTTGAGCATTTTTTGCATCGATCACAGTTTTCGCAATTCCCGCAGCACCGCCTGATAATGCTCCCAACGCTGAAAGTCCAGCGAAAAGTGGTATTAGAGGTGAAAATCCTCCAGATTTAGCTACAGGTATTATTCTAGGTATTGGAACATGTTTTCGGCCTCCGAATTTTTGAATAAGAGATTTTGCTGCTCTCAATGGAAACATCGCTGTATCTGACAGCGAAGATCCCTTTTTCATGGATTTCTTCACCTTCATAACCACATCACGATGAAAAGATCGACGCTTCTTCATACCCATTCCCAACTTGCGTTTAATCTTCATTCCGTTGGTTACGAACCAGGCGGCTGCCTTTTCACCTAATTTAGCGTCTTTTGACTTTACTCGCTCCCAAGCGGCGTTTTCTAGTACCAAATCAGCTTTATGACGATCTGTGAGTGACTTGTTAGATGCGTATGCGATATCGTGATTTTTGAAAGCTGCGTCGAGAGCGTTGACACCTGTATCTCCTCGTAGTAGCCGTTTTTTCAGACGCGTTCCAGCTATATAAATAGAGGATTTAATATTGTGAAAAAATAAAAATAGTAAAACTTACGTCCACAGTATTGGTAGCCAGGAGAATGAAGCTCAAAAGGCAAATTGTTTATGAGTGAATTTAGCACACCTTCACCTTCGTGAATCAACATGAAGACTGACTATTGGCTCACAATGGAACCTATAATTATAGCTGCACTGTTTGAAAAAGTATCATAAGATGGAGATTGTTAAACAAGAGCAGTCATTACCGATTGAAAATTTCGATAGCGTTTTGGAAGATAGACGTAGTCGAAAACATGGACTTTCATTACCTGATTCGTTTCGTGCTATTATTTGTGGCCCCAGCGGATGTGGGAAAACAAATATTGTGATATCGTTGCTGTTCAATCCATATGGTGTGAAATTTAAAAATGTCTACGTTTATTCTAAATCTCTAATTCAACCAAAATACCAACTGCTCGAAGAAGTATTGACTGGTGTAAAAGGTGTGGGATATTATCCGTTTAAAGAAAACGATGAAATTGTAAGTCCTACACAATCGAAACCAAATTCGATTTTCATTTTTGACGATGTGTCATGCGACAAACAACAAACAATTCAAGAATATTTTTCCATGTGTAGACACAGAAGTATTGATGTCTTCTACCTATGTCAGACTTATTCGAAGATACCAAAGCAGCTAATACGTGATAACTGCAATATGATTGTAATGTTTAAACAGGATGAAATTAACCTTAAACATGCCATCAACGAACACGTTTCCCCCGACATGTCATTTGAAGAATTCAAGAAAATGTGCTCTGAATGCTGGAATGATAAATATGACGCTTTGGTTATTGTTAAAGACTTTGATTTACAAGATGGTAGATATCATAAAGGATTCGATATGTATATAAAAATATAATAATTATTTAACCATTCATTTTTCATTATGATGTCATCTGATGCAGACGCTGTGCGAAAACGAAAAATTGCAGATCTGAAACGAATTATTAGAAAAAGTATTTATCTTTTAAACTGAACAAAACTGAGCATGATGAGACACTAAATAGAATTTTCAAACCTATATCTAATCCACTCAAAGATATCGTAAATATTATGAATACATCTAAGGCAAACAAGCAGATTACAGCAACCCTACCTCCACCACCACCACCACCACCACTACAGCACACATCATCTAAAGAGAAAAAAGAACATGTTCCCAATTTTATCAGTGATGAAGAGTTATACAGTTATGATCCGAAAAATGAATCAGTATTTACGAATGATGATGATGATGATGGTGAACCTCAAGTGAATACTAGTGAACATTTCTCACCACGAACAGTCAACGAGTACATCGAACAATATCCTACAATGGGTCGACAATTTGTCATCGATTTCTTTAACGAAGACTCACAAATCAATGATTTGTACGGTCCAAAGTATAATGCTGAAAACGATCAATGGACTCTGGGGAATAAACGCATAAACTTTGACGCAAAAAACGAAGATATATTCGTAGAGGGAGATAAAGGATGGGATAGAATACCTGCTACTCCAGGTCTTTACCAATTACTTTTCTACCAACATCCCAAATATACCGAAGATGATTTACCTTCATACAAAATATCATTGGAACGAACGGGGGTTCATTTAAAAAAAGATAGAACACTAAAAGGTTCTCAGCGGTGGAAGTATATTAATATTATTAAGAAGCAATTTATTATAAGACGAAACACTACCACTAACATCGTAGGTAAAGGATTACCTGATCACATCATGACCTATAATGATAAAGATATAGAGTACGATTGATTTGTGTTCATTTTCAAAATGAGTCTCGACAAGTTTAGTCGAAATTCTGACGCATATAAAAAGAAGTATGATACAAATCTCGAAGCACGATTTAAAAAAATCGAAATAGCTCAATTGTCGTTGAACACGAGTATTTAGCAAATAAATGATAAAAATAAAATCCTTGATAAATAATGGATCAACTCAAAAGTATGTAGATAATGCAATAGAATCAAATAGAAAATTTATAGTAAACATACTTGACAAAAAAACGAAAGATACATTGGATGAAATACATAGAAACTATGATTCAAGGATTGCTACTCTCAATACAAACATTCCGATAAAAAAATATGTCGACAATCTCGTTTCATCGACAAATATCAGCAGACCGATACACCAATTCGCAGAAAAGTATCACACAAAGTGTCTTATCAGCTTTAGGGGCACGAAGAAATTCAACAAGAACTCTTACGTTTTGGATACGGAAGGTACGCCTTTTGTATTCCCTTTTGATTGTAAAATTGAAAATTGTAAACATTTTGCTTCTGATGGCAGCGTTTTATTGAAAAATAATATGGAATATCAGTATCAACAGTTAAACGGCCTTAGCATAAAGAAGAACGATAAAATAGAATTCAAATTGGGTAGTAGAGATTATTTTTATATGGATCCTCTCGTACAGTGTAATTTGGAAGAAGAACAATAATTGACCTTTAGAATATATATATATATATATATATATATATATATATATATATATATATATATATATATATATATATATATATATATAACAAAATAACCTTCTTTGTTCACTATACATCATGTCTGCAGACAGGATTCAACTTGTTAAAGAATTGCATAAACCGATTCGACGAAATTATCCACGTCGACGAACAATAATCAAAGGTCTTGATGACTTATGGCAAATGGATTTAGCCGAAATGAGACCTTATGCAAAGCATAATAAAGGATTTAAAATGATTTTGGTGGTTATCGATTGTTTCTCGAAATTCATGTGGACTCGTCCACTCAAGACGAAAACAGCCGAAGAAATAACACGAGCATTTTCGAGTATTATCAGGAGTCGAACGCCAAAAAATCTACAATCAGATCAGGGAACGGAATTTTACAATAGTAAATTCAAATCTCTAATGAAAAAACATAATATCAATCAATATAGTACATTTAATATGAAGAAAGCTGCAATTGCAGAAAGAGTTATTAGAACGCTCAAAACGAAACTCTATAAACATTTCAGCTTAATTGGGAAATACCAATGGATCGATATTTTACCTCAAATCACAAAGGAATACAACGACACAAAACATAGTAAAACTGGATACAAACCATCAGAGGTGAATCGAAGTAACGAAAAATTGATTTTAAATAAGAAATTCAGTTATTTGAAAATCGCCGGACCCAGAAAACTAAATGTGGGAGATATTGTGCGAATAAGTAAAGCGAAACATACTTTTGAAAAAGGTTACACTCCCAATTTTACAACTGAACTATTCAAAATTACGAAAGTCAAAATAACGAATCCTGTAACGTATTTGATTGAAGATATGACTGGATCGCCTATTAGAGGTTGTTTCTACGAAGAAGAATTACAAAAAACCAAAAATCCCCACATTTATCTCGTTGAAAAGGTGTTGAAGAGGAAACGTAACAAAATGTACGTTAAATGGTTAGGATTAGATGGAAAATATAACAGTTGGATTAACACTGATGACGTAGTAGTATAAATCGCCAGCAACCAATCAACTTTAATTGAGTGGAGGACAGAGATAAACATATAAATTGATCGACATTAGTGTAGAAGTCATCATAATGAGTAGTCACGATTCTGGGTATTATAGTGTTACAATGTCATGTAATGATAATAGTAGTTATGATGGAGAACCAAATTATGATCGTGATTTAGATCAAATTGTACTTAATTAAGAAATTGCAATAAGAAAAGAAAGACATTATTTATTCCATACAGTTTTCAATGTTGGTCGTCGATTTGAAGTTGGATGTTGCCTGAGTCCTGTCAGAACTTTTGCACCTGCCATCATTTTATCATCGTTTATCGTGGAACCTTCAAAAATGTCATTCAATACTTTAGAATGGGATGAGATAATAGAAGTGCTGCATAAAAGTAACGAGTTATTCTTCAATTCTCCAGATGATGATGTTGTAGATTCTAATCCCATCATGTTGTACCAAGATTTTTGTCAAATAACTAAAGTTATTTATGATGATCAAAAATTTGTGAAAATTCAGAAAGATGATGTAACAGTTTTCCTCGATGAAGAAGGAGTTGTAGAAATTCTACGTGTTCATGAGAATTTGCTTCAACATCACATTTCAATTTTAAATAAAGTGAACTTTTGCGATTTTTATTATATCATTAATTTATTAAAGACATTTATATCGAATCCAATATGTGGCTTTTCCAATTGTTTAGATTTAATGTATGCTGTTTGTGATATTTATTCTTATGACAACAGCAGTTTAATAGGAAGAGCACTTAGAGAATATCTGTACTATTACAAAGTCCATGTAATCAATGATATAACATTATAAAATTATGAAAATATTCTTTGTTTCATTCCACCTCTAACACAAGTAATGCTGATGATGAAAACCTTTATGTTGATTTGGAATCAGTATTAAACATCGAAAGTGAAGGATGTTTCTTTTACCATTAATAATAATTCTACCTTTAGTGACATCTGAGAAAATTGATGTAAATTATCGAAAGATTTGGATATGTTAACAAGTCGGAACATGATATCACAAATATGTCATCGATTTTAAAAGATTTCCAAGAGAAATTAGATTTTCCTGTAGATGGCACTCTAAATCCTGCAACTATTCAACTATTAGAGCGATCTCGATATAGTGTAAATGAAAACGATCATGATGGTGAACATTCGTATCGCGTTAGAACAAAATGGGAAAAAGACTAACCTGAATCGGTATTTTCCTCAAGCATCACCGTCATATGTTGCTGAAAAGGCATATTTGACAACAAAATTCCAAATTTACAATTTAAACACCAGTCTAAAGGAACAGCACTTCTTACTCATGTACTACTTATGAAACTTCAAATCGACGTCATAACGTTAAAAATTCTTGAAAACCTGTGGGGAAGGAACTAGGATAAAAAATCAAGTTTCAAGGTTATATGAATATTGTTTTATTAATTGTATTTATATACATATTACATCAAATAAAAAAACAGTACATATTACATTAAAGGCAAAATGAAAATTATTCATTTGACAGTACATATTAAATATAGTTATACAGATAAAAGATACAGTGAAATCAGTAGGGTAAATCTGCTGCAGCCTCTAGACACTCAAAATATTCTCGTAATATGAAAACAACTGCCTCAAAATCAATTTGACACCAATAGTGTTCAGAATTATAAAATCCTGTTAAATTTTCTGAAGTGCTCACACTAATTTCTTCGTGAAATGTGTAATTTATATTAGGCATAAGTTTAAAATATTTGTGAAAACACTCTTCGCAAACTTTTAGACCCGAAGGAGAAATGTGGTAATATTCACTAATTAGGCAGTAGAGATGGTGTTCAGTAAACACATCTAAATAAGTGAAATTTAATAAGGTATCTCGAAGCTCTGGTGAAATTTTTGTTTCATATTCATGTAACTTTGATAGTATACAACGTTGAGTTGCATGCATGAAACACTCTTCTTGAGGATTTTCTATAAATTTCTGCAAACAGAGAATATAATCATCAAAAGTTATTTTTTTCTTTACCACATTAGACTTAATACCTTTACATCGTTTTCCTCACCTAACACTCTGAAGGCATACTGATTAGAACGTAAACCTACAAAATGTGTCATAATTTTTGAGTTATTTTCATCCTTCATAATTCCGGGTACTTTCTTATTAGCTAGAGGAATATCCCACACATTATTTACAGGATAATCACTAGTATCAAAACGGTGAATATCCGCCTTTATTACTTCTTCATATATGTTATTACATTGAATTTCGTATACTAAACTATCAGTATCGGTATAAAGTAATTCACATTGTTCAGGTGAAAATTTGGTCAGCATATAATCATAATGAAATCCATAAACACATATTTTTGAAATATCTAAAATTGCTAATCCTATATAAAGAGGTTTGTCAAATACAATTTTAGTTTTCTTAAGCTCTATAGTCAATAAAGGATTCTCAACATCATCGTTAAATATAACACGACTATGAAATGTGGGACTTGCAATTAAATTTCTAGCTCCTCGTTTGCCATACCACGTTCGAACTAATTTCACTAACCGATGTTTACGCAAATTTTGCATCATTTTCCCGAATACTGCATTATTCATAAGTTTATACAAATTTTTTTCAAAATTATTTTTTGCGTGGGATCTCATCAAAGTATTTAATTCTATATAAGGCTTCAACCAACAACTTTGCTGAAATTTTAATACACTATGAACTTTCTTAAGCAATAATCCATGAAGCTATAGCTTGCTTTAAATTTTTGTAATGTATAATATAATTTTTTTTATTATACAGAGTAGTCATTAATTTCTTTTGTTTAGAATTTGGTGGTGAAATATGTTCTGCACAGAATGGCAGATATTTGTGTAGATCGTGTTTATTTTGTGGATACTCTAAATCAACCTCGAGCAGGTACCCTTCAGGGGAATCATCTGGAATTTGAGTTATATCAATATTATGATCTACCCATTTAAATCCTCCGTAGGGAAGCTCCTGACTCATAGCCCAACCATAAAGATTATTAATATCTGTATATAAAAGATACTTCACAGGTTTGTTTTTATTATACGTAGGCATATACTTGTTGTTAGCTTCACCGTATCGATTACAATACTGAGATATTCCACCCCTTATACCTCTTTCAAAAAATAGCAGCATGTCAATATCTTGCACTGTCTCTAATTTACAATGAGTATACTTGAGCATACAATCCCAAGTATAACCAGGAACTGAATAATAATGACCAGGATCCAAACCATATGTTTTCCAGCAAGTATCACGAAATGTTTCAAAAACAGTCGCTAAAAGTAAAATATATGTTTTCATATACAAGTCACTGTAATCAGCAAGGGTTTTCATACTAAATGCTAACCAAACTAATTTTGCATGCCTATAGTCAATATCTTTTATATGTTCATCGTTAAGTTTGTTGAAAAATATTCTTTACTAGGTAATGCAGTTTCATCTAATCGCTTTATATCATCTAAATAATCATAAAAGAAAACACCTTTTCTAGTTAATAAACTAAATTGTTCAGTATTTAGATTAGAAAATTCTTTTCTAAGTGGAATTAAATTTTCTGGTTATAATGTTGATACCAATGAATCTAATAAACATCCCATAAATCTAGAAGAGTCTATAAATCTAAACCTAATATTTGTATTATTATCCCAGATTGTAAAACTTATGTATTTTTCTTTATTAACAGGTAAAAGTTGAACATAATTTCGGTTAGCTGAATCTCTAATTATGAAATCATAACCACTTAGGTTGTGAAAAACTACTGGAATGACAAATGATTTTTTATAATTAAGATTACAGTGGTTGTGAGCAAAACCTCGAAAATTACCTGTTAGGTGACAATGTTCCCTAACAATCTTATCACCTTCCTTAAATATCTCCTCACAAATATGACATTTATCTGAAGCATCTTTTAAATTCACTTCAACATTCATTGGTTCAACATTTTTCAATTTTGACATTACAAATTTTGCAATATTTTCATTTTTATCTACAAACCATAGCATACAATCAGAACTTCGATTACTATCATAAAATGACCAGTTATCGTTGAAATTACATTTAAAATATAGTCCAGCACTATAAGCTTTATGTTTTTGATACCTAGCACTTCTCGTTACCGACTGTGAACCATATCCCTTTTGAGATTTTATTCTAGCATCTCCATCAATATAAGGAATAAGTAGTGATTCAAAATCTGCATAAATAATAAAAGGTACTTTTTCTTTGTATACAAAATTTTTAAACTTGACATATGGATCTTTAGAAAACTCAATTTTACAATTATCATCAATTTTTTCACAATATTTGAAATGGTCATCCAATTTTTCTTGAGAAACAAAATAATTCAAACATCTATCACATATATATTTTTTTCTAGTATTTTTAGAGAGTTGCTTGATAAAAGTCTTGACAAGTCTTTTATCCAAATATAGTGATACTGTATATCATCACTAAAATCATAATCATCATTATCTGACTCTGGTTCACAATCATTCTTTTTAGGAAAATATTTATTTTGAATAATCAGTAAATTGACATGCTTTTCTCTTTTTTGTTTTGTTAAACGTACTGGCACAACACTAAAATTTGATTGTCTGAAAATTTCCAATTCAAAAACATTAACCGAAATATTAACATTATTTTTTTCGAAAGTTGTAATCTGATTCGAGTGTACAGGAAATGTAAGACCGTTAATGTTCAAAACTTTGCTATAATGAGGATATGAACAAGTACGTGTAGGATTTTCATTAATAACGCAAGGGAACATAGCTGAAACAATTGCTCAAGTAAAGCATGCACTATCGTCATTCTGAACGTTGATACACGCCTTTCTTTTAGCTTTTATGTCTGGTAATTTAATATATGATGATATTCCACTAGCCACCTCGTATTTATTTATATTGATTCCCAGAGATATAATTTTACTTAAGGCCCACCCCGATCCTTCCTCAGAATATTCTGAAAGTTTTCTTAAAATGACATCTCTTACATTAACTGCAAACCATTTTTTAAAGTCAGTTGTCTTATCAATTATTTCATTTTTTGTAGAAAAATATTTATTTTCTGTAATTTCAGTATCACCTGATTTTCTAATAAATTCTGCACAAAAACAAGTATTTACTTTCAACATATTGCATTTTTTTAATGCGTTTTTCATTCTAGTGCTGAAAAGAAACAACGAATCATCAAAAAACTGTAAGATATCTTCATGAGATTTATTTATAATAACCCCGGTTCGAACTCTACTTTCAAAAATTGAATTAATATCTTCCCATTTCACTCTATTACTTCTTTTTTTATTAATAGTGAGCCCCTTTCCAGATTCACTTAGATTCTGAATTATTATTCTAAACCGCTTTAAGTGACCGAAGTGGGTTTGTAGTTTACGTAATGTACCAATGGTTAGATCCCCATCACTTATTGCTAAGTTGCAAAGTCTAATGTGACATTTAGCTTGTTTTGACCATTTTTCTATATCATAAATAGTACAATTATTTTTTTGAAATAAAATATTTTCAATTGCTTGAAACTTTTTAACAATATTATCAGTTAGGAGAGCTATTTCCTCAGAATTAATTTTCAAAAATTATAAAAACTTACGATTTTGAAAACTGAAGCTGTTCACCTGTGTCCAGATTATTTTTCAAGGTGTTGAAATTCAATATGTACTGTTTTTGTTATGTTTTTTATACATTCTCCTCTATTTTGAAGAGGGTCCTAAGGGAAACCCTTTGGAAAGTTTGAAGTCCCAGGAATGTAATGCTGAACTTCCCCGGCGTAAATTGATTTACATGCAACGCAAATGCATCCGTCCCTCTTTTGGGGAGAAATACTATATTTTCTTCCAGCTCCAGAAGTATTTGGGCTCCAAATTGCCCCTGGTGCACCTTTGCGCTGTTTATTCTATGTGGTGTATCCTTTGGTAAATCTTTTAGTTTTATAACGGGTTTCATTTCTGCTAAAGCAGTGCTTATTGCATTAATCTCATTTAAAAAATTCATCTGTAATAAAGAAAGAATTATTTGAAAAGATAACAGAATAATAATAATTCACCAATTAAGTTTTTTAAAATAGTTAAAGATGAATGAAAAAAAATAGTAAACTTATAAATAACTTACTATGTATTGTGGAACCTTAAACGACAACTTTTCACTGGAACACTAAGTACAGTCTATTGCCTAGTATTTACTATGAGCACTATTTAAAAGAATATTTTATTATAGAGGGGGATGCACAAGTCCAATGAGTTATTTTTGATATCATCATCATATTTCCAGAAAACTGTATTTTCTACGATTTCGTACAATCTAATCTGTTACTAACAATTATAAACCAGAAATCATGACATTGCAATCTAATCATATTTGAAACAAGTTCACTATTGTCTGAATAAATGATTTGGCCTGCACGTGCTTCCTAACTATAGAAATAACGCATTAATATTACCTACTAAGCGAATTTAATATAATGTGAGATTTCATTTATTACAATATAAAAAAAACCTTCTATAAAATGATATGAATTCACACACATATCCGTTTTAAAAAAAAATCTTGGTTATCAATCTAACAACATTCCTTTGAGAATTTCAGAATATAGAACCCTTAAAAAATCAGCTAACTGCATAGCCCCTCCCCCTCGTAAGCACTACCCCTCATCTCTTACACACACAATCCTCCATATATTTTCTTTCTTCTAATTACTTCTTGTATACACTCTTATTTAGTTTTAACGCAACCCCCCCCCCCGTAGACGCTACCCTTAAAAGCCTCTTCGCTTCTTCTAAATCACCCTCTACCTTATACACGTAAAAACATACACACTTATTTACTTTTTGCATAACCCCCGTTCTTGTATACACCCTTATTTACGTAATCCCCGTAGACGCTCCCCTCCCTCGTAGATGCTACCCTTAAAACTCTATTCGCTTCTTCTAAATCACCCTCTACCTTATACACGTAAAAACATACACACTTATTTACTTTTTGCATAACCCCCGTTCTTGTTAACACCCTTATTTACGTAATCCCCGTAGACGCTACCCTCCCCCGTAGACGCTACCCTTAAAAACTCCTTCGCTTCTTCTAAACCACCCTCTACCTTATACACGTAACAACATACACACTTATTTACTTTTTGCATAACCCCCGTAGACGCTACCGGCATTACTTGCTAACCATCTAGAGACTTCTTCTACTTCTTGTAAACCCTCTGGAAACTTCTTCCTATCGGTAACCACCCATAGGCTATCCGCCTGTTCATCCGATAAAGTGTCACAGAACATACGTGTATTAACTACTTGAATGAAAAATATATGGCAATTATAGATATCTTACTAATGGTAATTATGAACATAGATACAATGTAATTATTGGAACAGATGTACTGGAAAGATATAAAGATAAATCAATAATAAATATGAAGAGAAATTGAGATTTAATGGATGATAAATAGACTTTCAAAATCAAGATATGGTTGAATAAGATTGAAAATAAATAAAATAATGATTATTATGAAGAAGAGGAATTGAGTGGAATTTTAGATTGTGAGGATAAATAGTATATAATTATAAATAATTTAATGAATAGGAATGAGAAAATAGTGTCGATGGAATTGATAGTGGCTAAATGATTTGCATGGACTGAAATGTTAGAAGTATGAAAATGATAAGAAGGAATTATAAAATCAACATGTACACTGTATATAAATCCATTAGTTTTAACAAAGATATAGATATTAGATAATAAGTATGCCAGAATAATAAACTATACTATACCTCTATATAAAGCACCCATATGACAAGCTAAAATAATAGATACGACTAATAATTCAAAATCATTTATTAAAAAGAAAAAAAAATAACATTTAAAGGATGGTATTCATAAATAATAATATCTGATTATAAATAAAACATTAAAGTTAAATCTGAAATAGAAAATAAATAATAATTTTATAAGCAATTCTAGAGATAAATAAATGAGTTGTGAAATGTAGAATGTTATATATAGGATAATAATTACTAGTCTTAAATGAATAATAAATAATCTCGCAAGTACTTAAATTAATACATTATAGTTATTTGTAAATAGTAGGTTAAGTAGATTTATAAAATAGACAGGTCAAGTCAAGATTAATAAACGATGAAATAAAACAATATAGTTTGTTTAAATCTTCATATATTTGAACTAATGTTCAATTTAAACTTGTTGACGCGTTTCACTAACACAGTAGCTTTGTCAAAACGTTCGTTTAGACAAAGCTACTGTGTTAGTGAAACGCGTCAACAAGTTTAAATTGAACATTAGTTCAAATATATGAAGATTTAAACAAACTATATTGTTTTATTTCATCGTTCAGTATGGATCTTCATCGAGTAAAAGCCTCATCTATTCAATTTTTCAAGATTAATACATTACAAGGAATGAACAGACACAGTTTATTATAAAAGAAATCAATGAATAAAAAGATTTAATGTGAAATTGAAATTTAAGCAGCTATTAACATGGCTAATATCTGTTAAATTTGAATTTGAGGGGATTTGAACTCATCACAACATCTATAAGGGTTTGAAGGTGTTGGAGTGTGAGGTTTTCAAGCCTAAATTTTGTTGTAAGTTGCCAAAACATAGGGAATTATTTGTTTTTCATGATATGAATGAAATTAAAGTTAGTTATATATTGAATATGTACCTATCATATCATTTGTTTAATGTAAATATAGAGATGCTAAAATAATATTCAAAACACTCACCATTGTCAGTGCTTCCTAAAATAATTCACTCATAACTTGTATATCAGATCATAAAAATCATCTTTAAACAATATAATAATTTGTAAATTTGGCATATACGTCATTAAAAGTATCTAAACCCCTAAAAGAATAAATAAATGTATTTATATTATTATAATACATCATGTTTAATAGGAATTAGTAGCAAATTCATTATTTTAGATGTTTACTATTATAATGACACTGAGAACTGTCAACAAGATTGGAATGTCAAAATAATTTCAAAACATGAAACATCAGCGACAGATTTCGTTGTGCGCGACAGGATTCATTGTCATAGAACTATATAATTTTGACAAGCGTATAAAGCGAGGATGTAAAATAACATATAAAGAAATTTAGTAAATAGAAATTTCAGTCCGCGTTTATAATGAACACTAATTGTGGAAGAATTCTAATATAATTGGAAAAGGATTGCATATGTATTTCAGAGTAATCAGACTGTAGATTTGTTTCATTTAGAATGGAATAGTTTCATACAATCAGAGGTTTTTTTTTTAAAAATAGGGATATTTTTGGAAAAGTAGAGTTTTAAATAGATAAATTAAATTATTTTGGAAATAAACATAGCATTAAATATCATCAAATAGTTAAGAAAAATATGAAATTGTATGAAAACCTCTGATTTCTAAATTATTGTTAAAAAAATCTAGTGAGATGATGAGTTTTGTCCATAGCAACGGACAGGGGAAATGAGGGTTGTTGATTTCAAAAAATGATAGAGGTGGTGTGACATTTTGAAGAGCGAGGACGTAGATAAATTAAATTTTCAAATTATAATAAAATATAAGAGAAGTCCTCGTATAACTCAAGAAAAGTAACCAAAAAAAGTTAAATAAAGTTGAAGAATTAAGTTGAGAAGATTTAGAAGCTAATTGAAGGTACAAAAGGTAAATGATTAAAATAGATAGAAATCAAAGACATTAGAATAATTAAATAAACTGAAAGTATCATTGAAACATATTTATAAACTAATAAAACTAGAATTTGAATTAAAAAGGAAAAATAAGTTATTTTAAAAGATAACAAGGAATATAATTTCATAACTTACCTGGAGGAGTTGTGTCAAGTATACAGAGGGAGTAGATGCAGTAGACACATTAATAGAAGAGTTGTGTTGTTGGAGACTGTTAATTGTCGGTGCCAGAAGAAGCCATCAGTAGTAAGGTTAGTGTTGCGCAATTTTATTGGTTAACCAATTGAATAATTAAAAAAAAATCTGATTTGGCTATTCAAATTCATTTTAATAGTACATTCATTTAAAATTTTATTAGGTTATAGTTATTTGTTCAACATACTAGATTTAGATTTTGTTTGTGTTGATATATATGTACTTCTTTTCTCATTTTCATTCCATATTTTTGATTATATAAATAGAGTGTATGTTATTGTTGTTTTATTACAATATCAGAAACAGAAAATAGTTAATAATAGTGACAACCAATTATATAGATAAATTCAGATCATTTCATACTAAAGAAAGGAATAGGTTTGATACCATAGGCGTCTCAACATAAATTTAGACAAGGTATAGTTTTTTTATTTTAAATAAAAGTCTAAAACAAATAATTCTTTATGAAAATATATAAAACAAATTAATAAATTACATAGAAATCTTTAGACCTGAACTCAAGAGATTGAGGAGTACTCATGATCTACTTGATATAATTACACTGAGCTATAAATAAACAATAATAATTATAAATTATCGCCGCAACAATTAATTTAAGCTAGCCGAACAACATTCATTGATTATAAATAAAACAATATAAATATATATATTATAATATATCGTATATTTATATTGTTTTATTTATAATCAATGAATGTTGTTCGGCTAGCTTAAATTAATTGTTGCGGCGATAATTTATAATTATTATTGTTTATTTATGTATATATATATATATATATATATATATATATATATATATATATATATTTATATATATATATACATTCACATCGTGAAGTGGCATCCGCCCATGTAAAAATCGCGGTAGCCGTAGCGTCCACGGCACTATGATATAGAGCTCCAAAATATCGCAAACAGTTCAGTGAATGCTTGGGAATCTATTGCTGATGGAATCAGCAGGACTTCACTTAGGTTGTTTTTTGTGTAAACCTAAACACCAAGGTTCACAGGGTCTCCGCACGCGGCGTTATAGTAGCACACTTATATATTTATCATACGTCTGACGCACAAAGTGGCATCCGTCAGTATACATATCGGAGAACAGTATATTTTGGCGTCTGTATATGTATTTTTCGTGCATAGTGGCATCCTCGCAGTGTTGTCGATCTCACTTCTCGTTATAAAAAGCTTTTAACATTGAATGTGATGATTACATCTGTTTTAATTTTTTGATACCTTTGTTGACAGTGCGGAGGATGTTAGTAATTGCTGAAGATCTACCGCTATTGATAGAAAAATGATATTTTTGTTCTACAATTCACTCAAATCTGATTTTGAGGCATAATAAAACACTCCTGGCGATAAAAATGAATAATGCTGGTGATAAAACAAACTAAAGAACTCTGAGTTACTGTAAATGTATGAAAATGAATTCAATTCGCCAACGGAAACCACGGAAACTCTAGCCTGTTCATTACTACACCACCGGTTCCAAACAGTGCAGAGCAAAAATGAAAGCTATGTTCCAATGAACAGGGAGTTTGATAAATGCAAAACTTAAACATGTGCCAATGGTTCTACTGGTGTTACGTCTGTATACAGGGAGTCCCAGACCAACATATAATTAATCCTACAGAGTGAACGAGAGCTCAAAATAGGGCGATTGGAATCAACTTTCCTTTATATGCTACATTGAGCGGTGTGAGTTTGATGAAGGTTTTTTTTCATACTCCAAATAATTCGAAACCCGTGAAAAGTTAAGCTCTGAATTTTGAAGAAAAACTTTGAAACAGAATTTCAAAAAGAAAAGGGTGAACACTGAATTTGAAAAAAGTCTTGAATTCACTTGAATTGCTAGACTTAGGTATATCGCTAATGAATATCATATCAGGGAAGGAATCTAAAGAGATAATGAAGTATTAAGGAATCGATCATGACTCTGTACAAGTTTTCAGATCAGTATCATCCTTAGAGCTCTTCTCTATTGTGCGTTTTAGATAGAATAGGCATAAAAAATATTTAATGAAACTTATACAAATGTTCGTACAATAAATAAACAGTACATATTCCAAATAAATATATGTTCCCTTTATATACAGGTGTTTCCTAAGTAATCTAAAATATTGTAGTGGGCGCTTCGTCACTCTATTTTAAGACAAATAGTTTTTATTAACATGTGTGATAAGTCTTGTCGTTAATGAGATACAGCGTGTTGAATTGTTTTATTATTTCAAATTTGATGTTTTATAACTTGGTTTGTAATGCCAGTGGAAAAATGCCGTATTTTTCATATGATTGTACTTACTCCTCTCTTTCGATTTTTACTAATTAAATTCTTTCCATTCCAATCCATAAACGTAGCCGCTACGAATTTTTTAGTGTGATTTTTAATAAAAAAATTTAACCACCTCAAAAGAATTCGTAGCGGCTACGTTTACGAATTGAAAAGAACGAAATCAATGAAAATCGAAAGAGGGGAGTGAGTGCAATTATAAAAAAATACGGCACTTTTCCACCGGTATTACATACCGAGTTACAAAACATCAAAGTTGAAATAATACCATTCAGCACCCTTTATCTCATTAACTACAAGGCTTATCACACATGTTTATGAGAACTATTCGTCTTAAAATGGACTTACGAAGCGCCCACTACAATATTTTAGATTACTTAGGAAACAGCCTGTATAGTTTGCCAACGAAATTACTAGCCAGCCCGCTATTTTGATATTAAATGAGCGGACGATTTGAAATTTGGGTGATTTATATGGGTACATGGGATGAACATTTAAGGTATTCAAACATCAGACTGTAATTTCCGGTTCAATCGGAAATTTAACGAACTTCGTCGTTACAAAAGGAACTACATAATTTTTTTTTAAATTTGAATTCTGAGAAAAACAATGTTAAACATTTATCATATCATTGTCTCATCTTTGACGAATAAAATGAAATCATAAAAAAACTTTTTAATTACTATTTTTTGTTCAAATGCGCTAGAATGTAAAAAATAATTTCTTTGGATGTATAACTTGGATTATTCTGAAAGTTATAGATTAAAAAGCTTGTGTATTCGAACTAAACATTTTTGCGGCATGCTCTGTGTGAAAAAAATTGTATAAAAAGTATCGTTAAAAGTTGACCGGCGTGTTTATTTTCAAATAGGAATCAATATGTTTATTTGTATTGTTTCTAATGCAAAGAGTCATGTTTCATATCGGCGTAGTATTTACAGCTGAACTACAGAGTGTTTTGGAAATATCTAACTATACCGGTAAAATTTCAAATCTTCAATAAATAAACAAGTTCTTGTTGTATGATCAACTTGGCATTGATTTACTTCTTAAATAATAAAAGAGGTTAAAATTGTACTGGTAATAGTTCAATACTTTCAAAACTCTGTGTAGTTCAGATTAAAATACTACGCCAATATGAAACATACCGCTTGGCATTCAAAAAATTGCAATGAAAAATACAAGTCCGTATTTGAAAATAAAATGTTGAGGGTGGCCCTATGTGTACCATACTTTCTATACAATTTTTATTCGCATGCTTGGATAGTCTACCAAAAATTTGCTGTGGCAAAGTTTTGGAAAATCCTCGCAAATAAAAAGATGTAGGCAAATGAAGAATTTCAAAATTTTCAATTTTCCAGTATAATTCCAGAACTAAAGAAGCTAGATTGTCTTGAATCAAATGAATTACATCTGAAATACACAACTTTGCGTCCATTTTACCATCCCTATAGATCTTACCGTTACCATAATTCCAATGCATAGACTCGAATTTGAATAGCATTGCATAAGAAATGTGGAAAGTGACATATTCCGTACGAGTGCAGGAAATACAATTTCTAACGAGTAATGTACTCTATTTTTCCTACGATAATGAATATACAGATTGTGTGAATTATGAGTGTTAAAATATGAATTATGAGTATATAATTATTATCATGCGGACTAACAGAAAGCGAAAGTTGTTTTTCGTTAGTCCGCATTCAGTCCTCTCCATTGCCCTTTTTCCTACTACGACTAATCAAATACTGGACTTCTTGCTTCAGACGGAATCTGTCGTACGACGAAGTCCATATTTTCTTTCTCTTTCATTTAATTATACATCAATTTGTTTTTAATCACTTTTCTTAATGTAGTCCAATTATAATTCTGTTCGATGTTTGCATAATTATGTAAATTTTTTTAACTATTTTTAATAAAATTTGCCTACAGTATATTTCCCATATTACCTACTGACACATCTTGGTTTCCGCTTGATGCCACGGCCATGGGACAGCAATCCTTTCATAATAATTTTCAAGTGAATAATATATATATATATATATATATATATATATATATATATATATAGAATATATATATATATATATATATATATATATATATAGAATATATATATATATATATATATATATATATATATATATTATAAATATGGTTTTAATTATTTTATTATTATAATTTAATTATTTAGATAGATATTTAATTATTTATTTGAATTTGATTTGTTGTGTGGCTAGCTCAGTTTTGTAATTATTTTTAAATTATTATTATATTCGTTCGGCAGCATGAAACTCTTTCTACCCTTCGAGTTCTGGCTTTGTTTGATATATTTTGCGTATGTACAATAAAAAGAAGCACAGTACTTTCAAAGATTTAATTTTATAACGAAACTTTTATTTAAATATTTATAAAATAGTTACGCCTATGGAATTACCAAAACATAGTCACAAAAGATATCATACACCATCCTATGCGCATGCTCAACTAAAAACGAATGGGTACGAGACGGAACGAACGTTTCTCAGAGATGCTTTGCATCTGCGTGAATACTCGATGTTTCATAGAATCGTTGCCGTTATAATGCTGGTGATGGAGTTTGTATAAAATAATTTATGTTTAGAAATTATTTACATAAAAAAGATGAAATTGTTCAGAAGAAATAGGTTACATAATCTTATATACAATTGGAAATATTATATGAATGGATTTAAATGCATTTTTCTTATATGATTCGAAATGACGTAAGTACAAACATTGATTTATTACAGAATAGGCATTTTTAAATGATATTGATATTTTATCTATAGAATATAACTACATAAAGTCTTTTTCTTTTTTTATAGATCGATCATATAGACGCAAGAATTATTATATACATGGAAATAGTCACTGAATTTATACACGAGAGTTATTATTCTTATTATTGGCTAATAATATTTAAAGAAGCACTGAACTGATGTCTGGATTCTGGATCTATCCCGTCTGGAAAAAGGAATACGCCTTCCAAAGTTCAAGCTGCGTAATTTCTTGAAAATTTTGGATATTCTCACGGCAAAACTGGATACAAACACATGTGAGTGTTCTAAGTTTTATATTTATTAGGAATCTATAGCTTTGACCATAAAAATTTGTGATTTTACTTGAAATTTCTGGAAAAATTGTCTATCACCTCCTGGCTATTTCGACGCCATAAACCAACTACCCACGCTTCTATTTGATCGTCAATTTTTTTATCAACAAATAATATATTGTTTCTAAGCTCACTGATTTTCAATAAAGTTTTGTTTAATTTTAGTTGATCAAAATTTGTCCTGTCATTTTTCCACCAATCACATTCTTTCTGGAGCTGTCGAACTATATTCACAATTGCTACACTTTATGAAGATTTTGGAAACATATATGAATGTAAATTTCACTTGAAAATTATCTGTTTTCTTTTACTATTCAACGAATTTCAATAGAACAAGTATTTTACAGATAGTGAAATTCATTGTTATATTTCTATATGACAATGTCTAGTTTTGTTTTGACATTTATGACAACTTGAAAAGAATATTTATATTTATGGACATAAATTCTTTTATATAACATATCTATATCTTTAGCTTTGATTATTTGTACTATCTAAATTCTATAGTAACAAATATTTTATCATTCATTGACTCCATAAATTTAATATAAATTGTGACATATGAATTGCCTTTATGTCATTGATATTTTCATCTTCTAAACTTATCTAATTCTTTATAATAAATATGAACATGATTTATATTATTCTGTTTCAACTAATACTTATATTCAATTAGATAACTAAAACTTGTTTAATTTCAGATGAAACAGCTGTTTCCTTCATGACAACTTATCAACCATATTGGGCAGATTTATTGTTCTCCACTATACTTGTTAAGCGTTTTCAAAATTTAGACAATTAATAAGGTAATTTCTTCATATTTATTGTTGCTTTTTTTAATTATTGTAAACAAATGGTGTAATATATTATGACTTTATATGAATTTTTACTTATGATTGTGGTTCTTTTTAATGTGTTTTTAATTACATAGTTTCAATCCATTTTAAATACTAAGCAAAATATTCTATATATATATATATATATATATATATATATATATATATATACAAATACTCGTATTTCAATACAAATTTTCATCAATGACTGTCACATTTTTAAAATGTTCGTTTTGTTTGTGTGTGAGTTATATTCTGTTATGTGATACGTCCTAAACAGCTATAAAAGATATTGAATAATTGAATGAACGTTCTGTCGAAGTTTTAACAAAAATTTTATTTCTGATGAAGGTCATGGAAAGACCGAAACGTTAAATAAAAATGTATCAACTACCAGTTATATGTCTTAAAAAATGGTCTTCAATCCCAAGAATACAAAATAAACAATATATAATTAAATAAGAAAGACCAAGAACCAAAAAAAAGAAACTATATATATATATATATATATATATATATATATATATATATATTTATATATATATATATATATATATATATATATATATATATACATTTAAGGCCTAATGATAGCTCAGTGTGCCGAAGCTAGTTGCCCCTTCATCTTGGAATAGTATATGCTGTAGCACGGAGTTTGTGTTTTACTTTGCCTACAGACTATATTTGAGATGGAGAGTCATTTTCATTTACATTAATGTAAGTTATAATATCTGATAAACTACAAATATGAATTGAAAATCATGCTAGATATTTTTGGTTGTGGTAAAAATAAAAAGTCAATTATGTCTTAGTTCATTAGTAGTTTGTTTGTTTACAGAGCTGATTTCAAGTTTCATTTCGTTGATAAAGATGGTAAGTAGCTCTAAATTTGATAAAAGAGTATATAAAATGAGTAAGGTGTGTCTCTCTCCTTTCTAATAAAGTATGTCACGAAGACATTTTCACGTTCTTTTTCACTGCATAAAAACTATGTTTCTAGCAAAGAAACTTGCATTATCATACAATCAATCTTCGATAAGCTATAACTATTTCTTTTGATGGATCCAGTCTCCATTGTGATAAAATCGTAAAATATTATCGTTGTTCTAACAACTTATCAAGAAACAGAGTTCATACTTGTAACTGCGTTATCAGAAATAAATCCACTTATCCGTGCAGTGACGTCATGGCGCTCTGATTGGTGTTCCTAGTCACGTGATAATGAGTTATAAATTACGCAATTTAAATTAATTTCATTTAATCCAAGACGAGTAATAAGGTCTTCAAAATTATATTTAAGGTTTCTAAAAACTGTCTTTTATGTGTGAAATATAGCATCACATGGATTTATAACTACCGTCAACATCCCAATTACTAGAATACGTGTTTCATTCTCCTCTCTCAAAAGAAAAAAACAAATTTATATTAAAAATTTGTTGAAGTCACTTCGTCCCGATCTATACACAGTATACAGGACGCACCAATTCTTACACAAATCTAAATCTACATACTAATAATCTATCAAGATCCCAGTGTTGCCAAATAATCCACTTTGTGTGTGATCTCAATTCATTGGGGATACTCTATATACATATGGTGTATATCGGGGGATGCCACAGCACTACAAATCTATACGGATGCCACTTCAACCGCAATCGCAATATATATATATATATATATATATATATATATATATATATATATATATATATATATATATATATATATATATATATATGTAAGGTGCGTTGTCGCCTCCAAAGCAGATACTGGAAAAACGTTGTCACCTCATATATAACGTTGTCGCCTCCGATTTTGGAGGCGACAACGTTTTTCCAAGTTTCCGTTGGTTTTGTACTCAGATGCCATCTAGAGCCCCAAAAACGAAAATTTTGTCGGAGGTCACAAACTACTCTCAATACCCTCAGAAAAAGTTTTTAGTTCCGATATTTATCACTGGCGCTAGTGCAGCACCAAACGTTTAGGCAAGGTACGTTATCGCCTCCTATCATATAAACTTGCATGTTTTCATAAAGAACGTAACTTTCACGCCTCCGCTAAATGGCAACATTGAAGATGAGGTGACAAGGGTGCTTTTCTAGCATGTAACACTTTATTTGCGACTCGTTACGAATAAGACGTAGTTGTAGCAGTGTCTAAATTCAATATATTGTGCAATAATGATGGAAACGAGAACTGGAAAAATTTTAAAACTGTGCGGTAAGTACCAAAAAATTTATTAGTACTATGATATCAAAATTATTTTTTTATTCTATCATTAGTATTCCAATAATCGTGGTTTTTAAAAGCAATAACAAAAATGTCTAGCAATATTGAATGCGTTTTTCATAAACATCTTTCTGTTGTCACGTAATCGGCCGTGTTTTATTAGCCCTTACTTACGTATTTCTGAAAAAATTTAAAATAACAGACATTATGAATGTAAAACAAGTTACGACTCGAAAATCGTATCTTATCTGTAAGAATAATATGAAACTTAAATTTTTTTTGTTTTTTTTGTAACAGGCAATACCTGATGTTGGAAACTCTTTTCTCATTACATAAAATATTTATCATGGAGGGCTAGGCAGCAACACGCTACGAACACTGGAGAGAATAGTATTAAAAATGGTTACATAAACGGGAAAAAAGCGGCCCTTCTGAGAAGTTCCATTGTGTACTTTCCGTAAATATTAACGACTATTGAAATCGTGCAGTTTTATTTCACTCTTGTGATAATCGGAGAGATACAGGGTATTGAAATACAAATTCTGAAATTTTAGTTTTCGCAATACTAGTTTTAGACATGTACAAATTAAAATGTTTCAATTAGGAGTTTTGGGTATTCAAAATCATTTAGAAGGAACCACCACATATTCCACATCTGTGGAATAAATGTACGCAAAATTTTTCCTAACATTTTTTTATTGTTTATTTGCAATGGCGAATTTCTGGAACTATATTCCCGATTTTGAAAGTAATTTTTCCGTTAGATAGGATATTTATCCTGGAGTAGCATGTGTTATATAATATCAAGCTTCCATCAATCGCAGCGAAACAGTATTGAAACAGGTTACAAAAACGGATAAAAATCGGCCCCTTTTTATTCGCCCACTAATTTTCCCTTTTAATTTGCCTTGTGATTCCAGGAAAAGCTGATAAACATAATAATGATAGTTCAGATTTGATGCCAACACAGGAGAAAAAAGTACAATTTTTACGAGGAAAAATTTTCAATGCAAAAGGTAGGGTGTTATAAATAGTAAAAATTAAGTAAATACAAAAATACTACAAATTCAGATTTGATAATTATTCCTTTTTTTTATTCCTCATATATGGTTTTAGTATCAAAAAATAAACAATTGTTTGGAAATGAGACTCCTTGATTTAATGCCAATACATGTACCAAATGAGACTAAATGCGTGAATCATGATTTTATCTATGGATTTCCTACAAGTCGTTTATTAAAAGAGATGCGAGAACATTTTTTGGAAAGTCCCCAAATTGAACCAATGCTCGAAATGAATAAAACTCTGTCTGCTCACATGTGGATGAACCAGTCGGGTAGGTTAACTTTATTTCGTAACGAGCGACAACGTTTATAATTATAAATTATCCGTATCACTAGTGCGTAAAGTAAAATATGTCAAAAACAGAATAGCAACAAAATTCAACATGTTATTTCAAATATAATTTCTTATCTATTTCTTATATTTTATCTGAACTTTAGTCATAATTTTCATTTAATGTCACGATTTAATTTAAGTGAACAGACCCTGGATGTCAATTTTGATAAAAGTGAATAGGTCATGGATATGTGGATATACAGGATACATATCAAAAATTATGTTTAAACTCTCAGGTTTGTTTAGTATATTATAAAACCGAATTTAACTTGACAGAGTAAAAAGGCCTTTTTGACTCATGTGATTGTCGAATGACAATATTCACTTTCGTAAAAAAAGACTACCTTACACACTTATTACTTAAATAACTATTGCATGTTAATGCCGTTTCACTTTTCTATATTTTTTTAAGAGTGTTAATTTTTATTTTATTTTCTGTTATATTTACATCAGTGGATTATTTTGTATCCATAAAAATAAAATATTGCTTAACAGGTCTTATGTTTAAATTGAAAATTTACATATTATATTTGTTGCCAAAGAGAAAAAACCTTCCAACCTTTGCTAAAAATATGGAACCAAATGTCCGAGATGAATATTTATATTCGAAATTGTGTGTGTAGATAAAGATGTGTCTTTATCACCTCCAATAATGTGGCAACGCTGTCGGAGGCGACAAAAATAACAAGATGTATAATTTTTGGAGGTGACACAGTACTTCTTTTGTCTCATATATTTGAGTATATAGGATCCCTTCGAAATTAAAATATATTCACCCCTCTCAAGGGATCCGAATTGGTCTTGATTTTAGCACCCCAAATATAACTTTTTTTTCGATGAACACCAATGGGAAGACCCGGAGGCCAGGTCGTCTTTTCCATGTACCGGAGGCAATAAGGTATCGTGTACCAATATATATATATATATATATATATATATATATATATATATATATATATATATTATAATATGTCGTTATATTTCAAACTTGTAGGTGCCCTACGATGTGGAGACAACTTACAATATGTTGTCGCAGCGACAATTATTGTACATGCAACTTGAGTACGTATTCTATTTCAATTTTGACAGTAGTCAAAAAAATATGCCCGGCGCCAATAAATATCAATCTAAAGATGAATTTATATACAATCGACCTATTACTCCTGTCTTAGGTTGAGATCAAAATTATTCAAAATTAATTCTTCAAATTTATTAGTTTTTTTAACGTATTTCCAAATTGAATGTTTCACTATTATCAAACTCTCGAATAACTGTTAATTCAATAGAATAATATTATTTTATGACATTTACTATTTTACTGTCACTAAAAAATCAACCAAATGTCACTGATTAAATTGGAAATTTTATGAATGTGAAATGATAAGTTCAACGAGATTGGATACTGAATGAATACTACAGGGAGTTAGAATCAAAATTATATATTATACTATCAGATACACAAATTCAACAAAATTATTATTCCCAAAAAATACCATAAAAGAACAACAGTCGTAATCTCTACAAAAACTTAAAATTAGAATACAACTATGCCAGAATTTAACCTAATTAATTATTATTATCAAAACGTTCAACTTGTGTAATTTACACTTGACGTGTATCAATGTCAAATAACGAAATTTCTGCTCAAATTGTCTATTCCCTTGATGTTAATACTGATATATGTATCGATACTTTTGGTATATTTCAAAATTTCTTATATAGATGCATCTAAATTTTCAACTGTACTTCAAAAGGCCTGATATTTCTCGAGAAATAAATTTAAAACTGGAGTGGACTCACCAAATGGATCAGGAAAACTCGTTCGTCTTCTAAACGTATTTAGAATTCTGCAAACTCTCTAAATATATACAATTTAGAAAACTGGAACCACATACACTTTTTACGATGCAATTCTTATCCGAATTATACACGCACTGGCTTTATCATATGGGTTATTGATCTGATTGTATGATAAACAATCTATACAATCTACCAAAAAATTGAGACAACTCTACTTCTGATGTTGTCTCTTCAAAGGATAAAAAACTACTGACTAAATTTTCATAAAATAAATAATTCTCCTTTCCATTGGTTACCGATTTTTCTTGTTTTTAAAAAAAATACTAATTTATGATTTTCAATAACCAAGTGAGATTTTGAAATTCTTTTATTACATTTGTAATGTTGCTAGCAGATACCTCTATATTTTGCAATTTCAAATATTTTCTTCAAATCCTATTATGTTCTATCTATCATTAGATATATTCTACACAAATGTCATCTAAATTATGAAATGTCATGTTTTATATTTCTACTGAATCTTTCAAAATTTAATAATTTACATATAGTACAGTGTGTTTCGAAAGTATGGCAGCCAAAATTAAATAAATTTCCTTATGTTTTACCTATTCTTTAAATTTCAAATAGAGGATCTGTAATGAATCCCCCTAATAAAAGAATGATAAATCGATTATTGTATATTATTATAATTTCATCTTTAAAATTTCCAAATATTATCCTATTATTTCAGTATACTAGTACTGTTCTGAAAATGATTATTTACTAATAAAAAAAATTAATTTTAATCAAATCAAATTGTTGTTACTAATTCTATAAAACTCATTAACTCTATTATATATATCTTGAAATTTCATGCAACGTACTGTTATTTGTTATTCTAAAATTTCCTATATACATGTTGATAAATTTTTTTATGATCTCAAATGTTTCCATCTTTGTTCTGTTCTGTCTAAACCATTTATATGTTACAGGATATGATTTTTGTTTCAACATTTCTCAGTATTCTTCACTTTGATTATCCATATTTTCATTAAGCAACCCTTGGTTTCTTCAACATTCTTCTCTCCTAGGTCTTTAATAGTTCATTTATAAATCTATAATATTCTTCATTACAGTATGTCCAATTACCATTACTCTTCACATCTTCTATTTATTCTATCTCACGAACATAATTATTAGCCATTCTAATTTCTCTTTCAATCAATCCTTCATATTTCATTATCAAATTCTTCACTTTCTCTTCATATTCCTTATTTCCACTCATTAACTCCAATTCTTCCATAATTCCATTCCTTTTTATATTCCATAACTTCCTATTATCCTCTTCAATTGCCAATACTTCCATATTTACCTCCTCAAATTCAATTATTTTACTATTTAATTCTATCTATCTCTTCAAAATCAATTATTTCCTTATATTTCATCAATTCATCAATAACTATGTCTGTTTGTAACTTCTTTATCAACTATGCTTACATATCAACTTCTTTTCCATTTGCCCCTATAAATGTAATTATTTCCTCCCTCGTCCATCTATTTGTTGCCTAATTTTATTTCTATTTCCATTATCATTTCTTTTATCAAAGTTTCTAAAATCTCTTCTATTCTCAAAATACTTATTGTCATCAATTTTACCTCCATTTCCATATATTCGTGTTTCATAATTCATATCAATATGTCTATTATTTCTTCTATTATGAAACCTTGTTTATATAATTTCTATTTATATATGTTTTTAAATATTACTTGTTAATCATAAAACTTTCATTTACATATCGTTTTTATATCCATCCCTTACCATGTACAATTCCCTTTCGTTTTCTAGATTTCGTTCCTATAATCCTGTCATATAATTCAATTTTATTCTCTTTTCCCAAACTTCGTCTCATTCTCTTCTCTTATTGTTTGATTCTCTAAGTGTTTCTGAAATTCGGTTAAATTTTCCATTATATCCTTTTTAAAATCGTCGTGCCATATTCGTTTCCTAAATTTCTTTAGATTTTTCACTATGTTCTTTTTAAATCCATTGCCCCATATCTCATTATCTTCATCATATATTCTTGTTTCTGTATTTTCTTCCCAGAAATGCATTACAATTTGCATTTCAAATTCTTCCGTATCATTGAAATTGCTTTTTATTATTTTATTATCCACCGTAATCTCAATTCCTATTATTTCAATTCCAGTTATTTTAATAAAAACTTTTGGATCAATTCTTTTCATATTTCTGTAACATTTCACTCTTGTTTCGATATTTTCTGTATAAATTATTCGTCCGGCATTTTGTTTTGTGGTTTCTTCTATTTCTTCTACAGTTTCTTGTAATCTTTTGTTTATTTCCTTCAATTTCCAATTGAGTTGTATCCCCCTATTATAATTATTATTTCTTTTATCATATATCACGATTTGTTTTATTATATTAACATCTAAGTCTTTTATTTTCCAATAAATATTTTCTTCATAAATTTTCATAACTTCTTCACTTCCTAGATTCTGTAAATTAATATCTACCATTTCATCTTTGGTTTCTATTTGTACTTTTATAGAATGTATTCCATCAATTTTCTTCTCAACTTCTTCAATCTCCATTAAACTTTGTATTTTTACTTCGTCAATTTCCTTTTCCATTTTATTACATATCTTCTGCTCTATAGTATCATCATATATATTTATATTGTCATTCATATTTACATCCATCTTGTCCTGCCCCTCTATTTCTTGTATCCTGCTATCCATGTTATCCAACATATCATCCGTCTATTCAACAATGTTCCCCCCTACTACGTATATTTTTTTTACCATCATGTCGGATTCCATATCTTCACTAAATTTATCATTCCATTTCTTCATATCTTCCCTGATTTTCTTAATCTCCCTCAAATTTTCAATTTTTCCTGCTTCTATTTTATTTTCCAGTCTATCCATGTTCCCCTTTATATCATTCATATTCTCATTCATTCCTCCCCTCATATTATTCATATTCTCATTCATTTCTCCCCTCATATTATTCATATTCTCTTCTTGTTTGTCCATTTTTTTTATTTGAATCTCCAAATAATTGTCGCATCATTTCCATCATCTGATAATCTTCTTTTCTTACTTGCGTTACATGTCTTCTATCCTCCTGTTCCGCTGCTTCATCTTCCACCGTCATATCTCCTTCTGATTGTTCCCTTCCTTGTTCCAAGTACTGCACCTGAAAATCTCCTCTTCCATGACTCCTTTCTTCCCTTTCTTCTTCAGATCCAATTTCAACTCCTACCTGTTTACCATCTCTTAACGTCATTCTTCTTTCCATCGTAGATATTTAAATTTTCAATAATAATGTCAATAAATTTCTATATTTTTATAGTTATATGCAAAATTTTAATCGCCCCACGTTTTGGGTGCCAAATTGTAATATATTCAATATTATATACTTAATATTCTTTAATTGTAATTGCCCCACGTTATCTAAAGATAAATTTATATACAATCGACCTATTACTCCTATCTCAGGGTGAGATCAAAGTTGTTCAAAATTAATTCTTCAAATTTATTTGTTTTTTCAACGTATTTCCAAATTAAATGTTTCACTATTATCAAACTCTCGAATAACTGTTAATTCAATAGAATAAAAGGCCCTTTAATTATTTTATGACATTTACTATTTTACTGTCACTAAAAAATCAACCAAATGTCACTGATTGAATTGAAAATTCTATGAATGTAAAATGATAAGTTCGACGAGATTGGATACTGAATGAATGCTACAGGGAGTTAGAATCAAATTTATATATTATACTATCAGATACGCAAATTCAACACAATTATTATTCCCAAAAAATACCATAAAAGAACAACAGTCGTAATCTAAACAAAAACTTAAAATTAGAATACAACTATGCTAGAATTTAACCTAATTAATTATTATTATCAAAACGTTCAATTTGTGTAATTTACACTTTACGTGTATCAATGTCAAATAACGAAATTTCTGCTCAAATTGTCTATTCACTTGATGTTAAAACTGATATATGTATCAATACTTTTGGTATATTTCAAAATTTCTTATATAGATGCATATAAATTTTCAACTGTATTTAAAAAGGCCTGCTATTTCTCGAGAAATAAATTTAAAATTGGAGTGGACTCACCAAATGGATCAGGAAAACTCGTTCGTGTTCTAAACGTAGTTAGAATTCTGCAAACTTTCTAAATATATACAATTTAGAAAACTGGAACCACATACACTTTTTACGATGCAATTCTTATCCGAATTATACTCGCACGGGCTTTATCATATGGGTTATTCATCTGATTGTATGATATACAATTTATACAATCTACCAAAAAATTGGGAAAACTCTAATTCTGATGTTGTCTCTTCAAAGGATAAAAAACTACTGACTAAATTTTTATAAAATAAATAATTCTCCTTTCCGTTGGTAACCGATTCTTCTTGTTTATAAAAAAATTACTAATCTATGATTTTCAATAACCAAGTGAGATTTTGAAATTATTTTATTACATTTGTAATGTTGCTAGCAGATACCTCTATATTTTGCAATTTCAAATATTTTCTCCAAATCCTATTATGTTCTATCTATCATTAGATATATTCTACACAAATGTCATCGAAATTATGAAATGTCATGTTTGATATTTCTACTGAATCTTTCAAAATTTAATAATTTACATATAGTACAGTGTGTATCGAAAGTATGGCAGCCAAAATTGAATAAATTTCCTTATGTTTCACTTATTCTTCAAATTCCAAATAGAGGATCTGTATTATTATATATATATAAAATAACTTTTTACACACGGAAAAAGGTTTTTTAAAAATTATTTATTTAACAAAAGTTACAAGTTTCAAGATTCGAAGTAAATTCTAGACTGACAATATAACTAAACAATTCAAAAAGGTAAAAAATACAATGTAAGCAAAAATAAGGTTCAACAGTTCATAAAACAACATGTTATTACACAATGTGCTGATTAAGTAATTTATTTAATATGTACTAAGTAATTTAAGGTATATAACATATATATATATATATATATATATATATATATATATATATATATATATATATATATATATATTGCAAAATTGGATATAACAAATACAAGGATACAGAAATGTGGAGAATAGATACAGATACATTAGCAAGAGATGAAACTGTTAGTACAAAGAATATGTCAGGATGTAGATTCAAATTCAAAATGTCAAATGTAAAAGGAAGAGGAAAAGACAAAATTATAGGATATGGAAGAAAATTTGAAGATTCTAATGGAAGAACATAGGGAGTAAACTTTGAACTCAAAGAACGAAATGGAAAGAAGACGAGGAGATTCAATAATTGTTATGGTAGGATCTATCAAGTCCCTCAAATTTGATGAAAATTTAAATATTGGTAAGGATGCTTAACAATAAAATGAGAGGACCTCACAATATTCAGGAATTAAGGGAATTTATTAGAGAACATATGGAAAATTATGCATTAGGATGTTATTCTACTAAGGAGAAGAAATTTATAGAATTTGAGGATTTTGGAAGGTATTTCATGGCGTATATTTGAAATGTCGAAGTGCAATCCAGGATCACGGATAGACTTCGTTTTGGTAAATACGATGAAATCAGGGGAAATAGTATGAATACGTATGCAATTCAAATATGTGCGATGGCACAACATCTACAACCAAGAACTCGTGAAAAATGAATCGTGATGTACATTTCCAGACGTTTTAAGTACCAAATTTTAGAAACAATTGCTATGCAAAATAATAGAACAACGGAACATTTAAGTAGTTATTTGATTAAAATTGGAATAAATGCAAATAATAAATACAATAATAATCATATTAACATTCAAAGTAATAGCAATATTAACTCAATTAACATGAATAATAAAAATCATAGAAATAGACAAAAATAATTGATACCAAAGAAATAATATAAGACAATTATATTAATACAAATTTTCAATATAATACAAGACAAAATATTAATAATTTTGATTGAAACCAACGTAATCAAAATAATAATAATTATACTTATTATAACCATAATCTTCAAAGAAATTACAATAATTATAACAATGGCTCAAATTACAATATTAATAATTATCTAGAATCTACTAATAATTACCAAAATCAGATTATGGGAATCCCAGAGTATATGATAGAGAACCTGAAAATAGAAGACCAATTAATTACAGTAGACAAAATAGTAATGATTATAGATCTAGAAGTTTGGATAGCCAGAAAAGAAATAGATATTAAACAGAAAGTAGACATAATAGTTTAGGCATAATTAGTAGCAGTAGAAGGGAAGTTGAAACTATTGACCCAAATCAACAAGATAATCAGAATTCTGAAAATGTTTCTCCTTGTGCCAAAATTTAGCTATTTGTCTTCCTAGAGTTTATAAAATCAATAGATGATTTTGGAAATGAACAAATGTTTGGTTGAATCATTATAAATGGTCTTTATCAATAAACAAGAAATTCAATTAATAATAGACACAGAGTGCAAAGAATCAATTATAAATTTAAACTTTGTTGAAAAATTTGTAATAATTGATACAAATCAAATTACCTAGAGAAATTTTGTTGGGTGCAAATAATAAAAAGTTATGTGAGATTAATAAACTTTTAAACACAAATATAGAAATAGAAGAAACAAAATTTAATTGTCAACTTATGGTATTTAGACACAGACATAGTTATTGGTACTGATGTACAGGAAAAATATGAAGCAATCATGGATTATGAAGAAAAAAGAATAATATTGAATGGATATCGGATAAATTTTTATAACAAGAATAGAAGTGAAGAGACAAGGATAATGATGAGTATGAAGGGAAGAAATAATATTGAAAATGATAATTATTATTATGAAGAAGGGGAGAAAAGAGTGGAATTATTATGGATTGTGAAGAGGAATATTAATAAATTATAAATTATTTAATAAATAGGTATGAGAAAGTAGTGTCGAAGGATTCGACAGTAGCAGAAAAGTATGTGCATAGAATGGAAGTAAGAGAAGATTTTAAAGCAAAAACATATTCATTGCCATATAAACTAAAGGATAAAGTAAGAAAAAAAACTATTGGAAGAAGGAATTATTGTAAAAATTGAAAAACTATTGGAAGAAGGAATTATTGAAAAAGCTAATACATTGTACATCAATCCATTGGTAGTAGTACAAAAGAAAAATGGAGATATTGGATTATGTCTCGATGCAAGTGCTATAAACAAGTTTACATTGCCTCAATATGAAGCACCAATGTCAGTAGAGACAATATTAGGTAGAATAACTAATTCATTTTTTTTTAAGAAGATCTAATACACAGCTTCTCGAAAAGTCACGAGATATCACAGGATTTTCTGTAGATCTTGTCTATCGTTTATGTGTAGTACCATACGGACTACGAGGAGCTTGTTCAGCTTTAGTAAGAGCTCTTCACTATCTTCAAAATTCTACATGTCCTCTATTTCGTTCCATACATTTCACCGTCCTGAATGTCATTCCTCTTTGAACTCGTCCAAGGTATTAAATATGGATTCTTCCTTTATATCGGTTTCCAATTTTTTTGCAAATAATAACCATTGACAAAGTTTTTCTCCTTCTATGAATCGGAAGTAAACAAAGAGTAGTGCTTCGTTATTTGGTTAAGTTGATTAATTGAGTTGAATGGAAAATTTTGAAGTTTTTAAGTAATCACATAATGATGCTTCAACGTCTTTAGCCATTTCATCTGGTCTTTTTGCACTGTATTATTACGCGAATGAATTTTTCTATGAAATCTGTTGAAACAGTTTCGATTACCTCTTTGACTGCCGGCATAATTAATTGCTCACCAATTGTGCGTAGTTTGTCGCTATTTACTGTGGCGAACTTGTAATGCCCATATTATGGAGGTGGTGAAGAATTATGTCATCAGCCATTATGCGGCTATATTCGATTTGGATTTTTTTTCATATCATAATGTATTATACTATTCAAGTCCATTCATTTTATACCCATATTGGCGATTCTAATAACTATTTATAGCTCTAGAATAATTCGAGTATCTTCCATGTTTGACCTACGTGCGGTATATTTTAACAGTAAAAAATGAATGAAAAATGATGAATAGAAAAAAGAGTATAAATATATGAAATAAAACCTGTTTTAGAAAATAATAATGGGTCAAGACGAAGGTTATTACACTGTTTTATTATCATTTTGAAGAACTACTTTAAAGTAATCGCTAATCTTCCTGCCGGAGTGATACTGTCCCTGAACCTCGTGAGCTTTATTTAAAGTGGAGAAATTTGACGGAATTTTTCTCACGCGGAAATTCATAAAAAATTTCTCTGGGTCCTGAAGAAGATCCAAGAATAATATAAGAAATTCACCGCACTGTTCCCGTTTTAAATTGATCTCACGGATCAAAAATCTGCATCTATTCTCTACTTCCGTCTTTCGAGAGCAGCAGCCACTACCATCATCTCATTATCTGATGAAAATCCATTGTAATTATCATCTTATGTTTGAGAACTAAGAAGATAGTGAACATAAAACTAATCAAATGAACACTTTATGATAGAGCAGAAGTTGTCCGAGCTGAACTGAACAAACAGTTCGGTATGATGTGCGGCAACGAGCCATTCGACACCTTCCGACACGTCGGAGAATGTCTGAAAGTCTGACGGTGGGAAGCGAACCAGATGTTCTCGCTGCTCAAGAGTATATTCAGTATATATTTTAAATTCCTCGAACATATGGAGTTTAACCAAAAAATATGGGTTGTGATCATTTAAATACCCACGAATATTGGTGTTGACTATTTTAGTCTTAGCACGTCTTAAGAAGCTAATTTTGATTGAAATTGAGCTTCTTTTACATTAAGCGGGAAAAATTGAAGTTGTGAAGAAGTTGCGCGTAATTCCATTAGTAGATATAATAAGTTGGTCCTGGACCATTCTTGGACCACTACTTCCAATTTTCGCCACTAGATGGCGTTGATCGTTGGCGGTCGTTGGCGGGTGATGCATATGAGGCGCTGGCGTCCTCACCACAATGTTAAATCAATATACAGGGTGTCGACATAAATATGCCATAAGGACACTCTGCTATTATTGGTAAGATTTTCATCGAACAAACGGCATTATGATAGGTACGTCACTACAACGTTTCTACGTTAAATATTGCTTGCCTCGTTTGAATCGTGTTTTAAATATTTTAACAAATATAACAGTTCAACAAGTTTCCCTCCGCAGTTTTACCTATTTGAAAAAGAGTCTAACTGAGTTGCTTCCTCTTCATTCATTTTTCCTTATATGTTTTGACGTTTTTCGTTAGCTACCTGCCTTTTCTTAATCGGCCACACTAGTACACGTCAATTTGTTTCGAAACAACATGAGAATAGCACTCGTAGATATTCAAGGATTCTCTATTGATGGGCTCTACGTCACGTGTAATATCAAGTGTAACGTCACATGTAACGTCACGTGTAACGTCACGTGTAACGTCACGTGTAACGTCACGTGTAACGTCACGTGTAACGTCACGTGTAACGTCGCGTGCAACGTCAAGTGTAACGTCAAATGTCAAACGCCGGAATATTGCTAGATATACATTGTAGACCCCTTATGACATCTTTATCTCGATACTCTGTATATCGAACGTCATAGTGGCGTACCTAATGCCATTTGTTCGATGAAAATCCGACCAATAATATTAGAGTGTCCTCATGGCATATTTATGTCGACACCCTGTATATTGATTGAACATCGTGGTGACGACGCCAGCGCCTCATATGAATCACCCGCCAACGATCACCGCTATCTAGTGGCGAAAATTGGAAGTAGTGGTCCAAGAATGGTCCAGGACCAACTTATTATATTTACTAATGGAATTACGCGCAACTTCTTCACAACTTCAATTTTTTTCAGCTTAATATAAACTAAGCTCAATTTCAATCAAAATTAGCCTCCTAAAGACGTGCTAAGACTAAAATAGCCAACACCAATATTCGTGGGTATTTAAATGATCACAACCCATATTTTTTGGTTAAACTCCATATGTTCGAGGAACTTAAAATATATACTGAATATACTCTCAAGCAGCGAGAACATCTGGTTCGCTTCCAACCGTCAGACTTTTAGACATTCTCCGACGTGTCGGAAGGTGTCGAATGGCTCGTTGCCGCACATCATACCGAACTGTTTGTTCAGTTCAGCTTGGACAACTTCTGCTCTATCATAAAGTGTTCATTTGATTAGTTTTATGTTCACTATCTTATTGGTTCTCAAACATAAGATAATAATTACAATGGATTTTCGTCAGATAATGAGATGATGGTAGTGGCTGCTGTTCTCGAAAGACGGAAGTAGAGAATAGATACAGATTTTTGATCCGTGAGATCAATTTAAAACGGGAACAGTGCGGTGAATTTCTTACAATATTCTCGGATCCTCTTCAGGATCCAGAGAAATTTTTTATGAATTTCCGCGTGAGCAAAATTTCGTCAAATTTCTCCACTTTAAATAAAGCTCACGAGGTTCAGGAACAGTATTACTCCGGCAGAAAGATTAGCGATTACTTTAAAGTAATTCTCCAAAATGATAATAAAACAGTGTAATAACCTTCGTCTTGACCCATTATTATTTTCTAAAACAGGTTCATATATTTATACTTTTTTTTCTATTCATTATTTTTCATCCATTTTTTACTGTTAAAATATACCGCACGTAGGTCAAACATGGAATATACTCGAATTATTCTAAAGCTACTAATAGTTATAAGAAACGCCAATATGGGTATAAAATGGATGGACTTGAATAGTTTAATACATTATGGTATGAAAAAAAATTCAAATCGAATATAGCCGCATAATGGCTGATTACATATTTCTTCACCACCCCCATAATATGGGTATCAAATGGAAGGGCGTTACAAGTTCGCTACAGTACATAGCGACAAACTACGCACAATTGGTGAGGAATTAATTATGCCGGCAGTCAAAGAGGTAATCGAAACTGTTTCAACAGATTTCATAAAAAAATTCATTTGCGTAATAATACAGTGCAAAAAGACCAGATGAAATGGCTAAACACGTTGAAGCATCATTATGCGATTAATTAAAAACTTCAAAAGTTTCCATTCAACTCAATGAATCAACTTTACCAAATAACGAAGCACTACTCTTTGTTTACATCCGATTCATAAAAGAAGGAAAACTTTGTCAATGGTTATTATTTGCAAAAAAATTGGAAACCGATATAAAGGAAGAATCCATATTTAATACCTTGGACGAGTTCAAAGAGGAATGACTTTCAGGGCGGTTAACGGTATGGAACGAAATAGAGGACATGTAGAATTTTGAAGATAGTGAAGAGCTCTAACTAAAGCTGAACAAGCTCCTTGAAGTCCGTATGGCACTACACATAAACGATAGACACGATCTACAGAAAATCCTGTAATATCTCGTGACTTTTCGAGAAGCTGTGTATTAGATCTAGTTTAGAAAAAAAAAATGAAGTAGTTATTCTTCCTAATATTGTCTCTACTGACCTTGGTGCTTCATATTGAGGCAATGTAAACTTGTTTATAGCACTTGCATCTAGACATAATCCAATATCTCAATTATTCTTTTGTACTACTACCAATGGATTGATGTACAATGTATTAGCTTTTTCAATAATTCCTCCTTGGACCACTACTTCCAATTTTCGCCACTAGATGGCGCTGATCGTTGGCAAGTGATTCATATGAGGCGCTGGCCTCGTCACCACGATGTTCAATCAATATACAGGGTGTCGACATAAATATGCCATAAGGACACTCTGCTATTATTGGTCAGACTTTCATCCAACAAACGGCATTATGATAGGTACATAACTACGACGTTCAATTAATATACAGGATGCCGACATAAATATGCCATAAGAACACTCTGATAATATTGGTCGGATTTTCATCGAACAAATGGCATTAGGTACGCCACTATGACGTTCGATATACAGACTATCGACATAAAGATGTCATAAGAGCTCTACAATGTATATCTAGCATTATTCCGACGTTTAACATTTGACGTTACACGTGACATTACACGTGACGTTACACGTGACGTTACACGTGACGTTACACGTGACGTTACACGTGACGTTACACGTGATATTACACGTGACGTAGAGCCCATCAATAGAGAATCCTTGAATATCTACGAATGCTACTCTCATGTTGTTTCGAAACAAATTCACGTGTTTTAGTGTGGCCGATTAAGAAAAGTCAGGTAGTTAACGAAAAATGTCAAAAAATATAAGGAATAATAAATGAAGAAGAAGCAACTCAGTGAGACTCTTTTACAAATAGGTAAAACTGCAGATGGAAACTTAATGAACTGTTATATTTGTTAAAATATTTAAAACACGATTCAAACGGGGGAAGCAATATTTAACGTAGAAACGTTGTAGTGACGTACATATCATAATGCCGTTTGTTCGATGAAAATCCGACCAATAATAGCAGAGTGTCCTTCTGGCATATTTATGTCGAGACCCTGTATATTGATTGAACGTCGTAGTGACGACGCCAGTGCCCATTTGAATCACCCGCCAACGACCGCCAACGATCAGCTCCATCTAGTGGCGAAAACTGGAAGTAGTGGTCCAAGAATGGTCCAGGACCAACTTAGTATATCTACTTGCATTTTCATGCCATTGTGAAGTCCAAACAATTTCTCACCGTTACTCACCTACTCACAAACAGATAAATGGTCAAAATGGCTTCCGACGAAATCAGTATGCAGTATCAAATATTATATTCCTCAGTTATCATTCGCACATGATCTCTACAGATTACATAAAACGTCAGAATCAAAAGTCAATAGTGACCAAGCAATACGTGCTTCAGGATCTCTTTCGATCATCTTCACGGTACCGTTCTGTATTGAGCTAACATGAGGATTGATGCATTTGAATATTTCAATGTTTGTGAGTCCTTCCACTCAAATTATATTCCTACCTTTTGTTGGATGAAATACATTCAATTCTAAGGGACTTCTAAGAGTTTATTTGGTATTTGTTCAAGACGTATTTTTAGGAACAATTCTAATCATATGCTGAAACTTATACTCACCTATATATATTTTTATTTAAAAATTAACCAAAAATGAATTCTTCGTATTCATTGAGTGAACTGAAATATGTATATGGTAGTCTTTACGTCACTCACTTTTCAATTATGATGTGTGAATCAACTTCTCTTCATGACTAGTGCAATATTTTACCACCCTTATTTTCAAAATGAATTCTTTATGAAGTTTCAAAGTGAATCCAGCAGCACCCCAAGTCCGCAAATGTATACTACAAAGACACTGAAACTCTTAGTCAATTCCATTGCCACAAATTCCCTTTGGAGAATAACCTAATTCTCCTAATATACATTTTGTCCAAAAGTGTATTTGATATAAGACCATCATTGTTTATTCCTAGTAATGAATGTGGCTCCATAAAATAATGGGCATTAACGTTACACTGTTAAAAGTATCAACAACACAGTTAGTTCAATATGAATTCTGCATAGAACACAGTTTTAAAGAATTGAATTAACTGGCTGACATTTAGTTGACCTACGCTAAGTTACTGAATGCAGAAACTTTCACGGCAGTTTGTTGAGTGAATTTTTCCTTTTATTGCCTAAAACAATTGTTTTGAAAACTAATTATGCATGACAAATCATTTTGTACAAATTCTTTGCTAAATTTCAAATAATGAAGTTGGTAAAACCATCAAATCGTACCTGTCTTCGATTAGAGTTACATCTCTAAAATCTCATCTTGTCAGAAATAGCGTATAAAATTTAAAAGATTTTGAGTTTGTCTTTTTTATTATTGTTCCTTTGCCGAGCGCATGTTTCATGGGCACACTTTCTTCTTTTCAGTTGTTTTTCACTTTACCGGTTTTGTGACCACTCATAAACGGTAAAAATTGTTTTGTTTATTGTTCCAAAATATTACAGTCTTGACTGGACATTCTTACTTTTGGGTTTCTGTTTGTGACTGTTTCTCCTGTGACAGTTTTTCTTTTTGTTTATTTACTATTTCGAACCACTGCTGTATAAGAATAACTCAACTTTTCGTAAAATAGGGGTGCAAACATAACACTTTTGCGAAAAACTTGAATTGCAAGGAAATGAAATTCAAATAACAATCTTATATAAACTCAGAACTGTAGTAAACTCAGTTTTTCTGTAACATATACTTATATCAGTCTGAATTGTTTAATCTATTTTGCCATTTTAATAAAATATAAGTCGTTTTTAATATCACAGTCTCGGTTGATAGTTCAGGGAATAAAAACAAACTTGGGCAGCATTGTGTGAAAGCTAGATTTTCGTCTTCTTTTTGTGGTTCTAACGAATATCCCAAAAGTACCAATCAATATATGTTCCGCTAATAATATTAGGCGAGGTCAAAGGGCAAAAATGCGGTTTTTCGCAAATATCTTGTTAATGGTAACTCGAAGAAATAGCAGATATTGAATTTGTAGCTGAGGAAGTGGCCTACATAAGCATATCATCACTTTTTTTGTAAGACTAACGGTTTTGAAGAAATTCAATTTTAACGGTGATATTGCAATTAAATGTTGAATGCTGAGAAAATTGTGAATACTGAAGTGTGCTGATAGAGTAATTTTCTCTTTTTGTACGATTTCAGCACTATGAAAGTTCACTCAGAAAATACGTAAATCAGAAAATGATCCAAAATTCGACATATTTTTATAAAACGTTACAAAATAAGAATCCCCTTTCTGTAAGATTAATCAAATCTAAAGATATCATTGGTCTAAACCTTTGGCGATTATATTCAAAAATCCCCTACATATTTGTGACAGATAGTAATTAGACTCATGAACCAAAAAAATTGTCAGCGCTGCTCTAACAGTGAGTGTGACTAAAGTGCACCGTTTGATCTAAGGTAATAGACGATCCACCATATTTTAAAGTTGCAAATAACATGCTTGCGTCAGTCAAATAAATGTTCCAATTGATCTATAGTACAAATGTAATATTGAATTAAGTATTTTATTATATTTTTTCGATATCTGACTTCTCTAAATAGAAAAAAACTTAATGTAGAAATCAGGGACAACCAAATAACCTATAGTTTTAATTTCGACATGTTCTGACGAAAATAAGGTACATAGTTCGTTTTATTTATTTTGTGTCATCTCTCTCTATTCATCATTATTTTTAAAATGAATCCATCAACTTTTTTTTTTATTTTCATACTCATGTTCCAACCTAAATTCGGCAGTGATGTCGAAAATAGGTACATATTTTCGTCATATGAAAAAATAATGTTAAATAATAATCACTTACCTAAGTGTTTATTACTTTCTCCAAGTAAGCAATACTTAAGTATTTATATAGACGATTTCCATATAACTACTATTTTTGGGTTACACCAATAAAATATGGTAAATACAGCAAAGAAAATTTGAAAGCTGCTTTAAATGCCATCAAGAGTGGGACACCAACAGCGACTGCGGCTTCAACTTTTGGTGTTCCAAGAACCACCCTTAAAGTGAAAAATTTCCAGAAAAGTGCAAAAGTGATGTTTCTTCTGTGTTAACAAAGGGAGAGAATTTTTTTTAATAGATTGGATAATAAACATGGGTAAGATGAGATGCCCTGTAACCAAAGACCGGATATTAGACAGCGTATACCTATTGGTTGAAAATTGGCAACGAGGCAGTAAAACGGTAAACGGAGTTTTATCTTTCTTATGCAACAACTCCAAAAATAATAGTTTCGCATTGTGAAATAATATACTTTGAGTTTACCCACCAGTATATTGAAGTGTCTGAATTGCTTTGGGAAAAAACTGGACTTGTAAAAACAAATTTGAAGTGAAAGTGATTAAATTAATATCTAATCAGCTAAGATTAACAGATAAGAACGAATAAATACAGAAAGAATCCACGTCGTAATATCCTACTGTGTTTCCAAATCGAGAAGAAAGTATAAACTAATGGGATTATAATATATAGCAGCTAGAATACCCCGAACCGTTGAGGTGGGATAGCTAGCTATTTTACCGCGGAGTATGAACGATACAATTACAGATAAGGAAAAATTAGAAAATGAAAAACTGAAAAAAAAAAATGAAAAAGCAAGATGAAAAATTGCAGTTCTGGAAAGAGAAGTGCGGAAAAAAACCGGGTACTGAAAGGCATAGAGGACAAAACCATGGAAAATACCAAGGAAACAATCGAAAAGGTAGACAAAGTTATGGAGGCAATTGGAATTAAAATCAATCCAAAATACGATTTTGATGAAATCAGAAGAATGAGGAAACATAGAGATGGAGTAGAAAGACCTATACTATTGAAACTATTAACAGAAAGCAAAAAAATTGCAATACTTAAGCAAAGCAAAAAACTAAAAGGCACTAACATCAGGATCGGTAAGGCTATCCTAAAGAAATTGTTGAGGAGAGGACAAAATTGTACCCTCAGCTAAAAGAGGCTAGAAATAAAGGTTATAAAGCTGTTATTAATTATGATAAGCTGATTGTAAATAATGAGATATACGCAGCAAGAGATATGGACACAGATCTACAGGAGGAACAAGAAAATTCCAAGGATCGAAAAAGAAAGGGTAATGAAAGGTCGCCAGAAACAAGCAGTCTGAATGAGCAAATGGGAAAAATAAAAAAGCATGTATCAAAAAACTAACATCGCTCAACGAGAGCAATAATGGAAAGGAACATGGTAATGAAAATGGAATTGAGGGAAAAATAACTGAATGCAAAAAAAACAAATTCAACCAATAAGCAAAAACCGACAAATGAAAAGAAGTACAAAAAGAAGGAGACGGATTTTAAAATAGGAACATGGAATATTGAAACGATGCTCAAACCAGGAAAAATGGAACTTATTGCAAAAGGAATGAAGAAATACAAAATAAAAATCCTAGCATTTCCAGAAATAAGATGAAAAGAAGAAGGTAGGATCGACAGAAAATACAATTAAGGAAGACTATGAAATATACAAAGAATTAAGGAAGGAGGTAGTAAAGAAAATAAAACAGAAAAAAAAATCAATGGATAATACAAAAAATGGAAGAAATTGAGCTAAATAACAAAAATAATTCTAAGTTATTTGCAAGTATAAAAAGTGAAATAAAAACAACCAATGTAGCAAAAATAGAACTGGAAAAATGGGAGAGCCATTTTAAAAACCTACTGACTGCAGAACACCAGACTATTTACATCGGGATTGGAACAAAACTGACACAAATCCTTGCTTATGCAGATGATATAGCGATAATATCAAGAAATTTGAAAGAACTCAAAGGCATCTTCATAAAATTGATGACTGAAGCTAAAAAGAGAGGACTGAAGGTAAATCAAGAAAAAACTAAAGCAATGTTTATATCCAGAAATACAGTTCAACAGCAGACAATTGAGATAAGAGAATACTAATACAAAGTAGTGACAAGCTCCAAGTATTTAGGAATGAACTTGAAACGAGATAACGATAGAATTTTAGAAATAGATCAGCGGATACAATCAGGACAAAGAGCTTTCTTTGGATACAAACGATACCTTCAAAATAAAATAATTAGTGAAAACACAAAAATAAAAATATACAAGGCAGCGATTCGATCAGTGGTGACCTATGGCGCTGAAATAGCGAATTTGACAAAAAAAAAGAAGAAAAGAAATTAAAGATATTCGAGAGAAAAATCATGAGGACAATTTACGGACTAGTTAAAACAGGAGATGGAGAAATGAGAAGACTAATGAATTATGAAATTGTGCAAAAAAATTATGCGGAAGGTATTGTTAAATTTATAATAGCACGCAGACTGGGATGGTACGGCCACATTTATAGAAAAATTGGAGATGAAACACTAAGGAAAATACCGAAAAATGAAAGAATGGATACCAGTTGTAGACAGAGCAAAGGGAAGACCAAAAACAAGATGGGAGGACCAAGTAAACTCGGATCTAAATATCATGAATATTAGGGAAGCGAAAAATAAAGTGAAATATAGATAGTTGTGGCGAAAAATCGTAGAAAAAACTGAGTCACATCACAATATCTAGGTATAGGAAAAAAGACTATAATGGACTGATCCCCCATGATGAATGGATCGACAAGACACTCACTGGGTGTGACTACAATTCCCATGGGAATATATAGTCATATATATAAATATATACATATATATATATATATATATATATATATATATATATATATATATATATATATACATATATATAGGAAACGAAAGGTAAATATTGGGTAATCGGTCTGTATCAATACTCAAACTCTTTTGTTCAAAGTGCCTCTATATTTCATTGTTAATTTACAACTTCTTCAGGAGGTTCTTGCTAAAAACATTAATAAATGAAACATAAGGATTCAACAGATAAAAGTTACTTACAACGTGAATAATTGAAATACGTGAAAACACATGACGTGAAGTCCACCAGTCAAAAACGGAAAAAACGAACACATTGGCAAATAATTTTAAACTGTACAAATACACATCAAACTATCTTTCTAAAACTTACCACACCAAAAAATACATTTTTATCAACCAGAATAAAAAGTGAAGTTGGAATTTACAACTAATTAAAAATTTATAAAAATACTAATGTGAAAGTAGTATAGTCCAGTAAAATTATTTTACAAACACCACAAAGGTTGAATCATATTTATTTACATTTAAGAATATTGCAATAGATCACACTTAGTTGGTCTATGTCTGATCTAAAATTGATAGAGTTTTTACAGCTATTTACATGAACCATCTCCAGAAACAATCGACGTCTGTAATTGCTTTCAAATTCAAGGATTTTAACCCTATCGTAATCAAAGGTATGGTTCATATTTTTAACATGTGATGCCAAAGCACATGAGTTCTTCCCTATACGGCAGTCACTCCTGTGCTGTACTAACCTTTGTTTTAGACTCTGCGAAGTCTGACCTATATAACAACCCTGACATGCTGAACAGGGAACACAGTAAATGACATCACTATTACGTAATAATTCGTCTCTATCTTTCAATCTTTCATTTTTGTGAAAAGTGATTGAATCGTAGTGACATTATATTTGGATTTATTTAAGTTATTATATATATATATATATTTATATATACATATATATATATATATACATATATATATATATATATATATATATATATATATATATATATATATATATATATAATATTTTTTTTACTATTACAATTGGGTTTATAAATTGTGTTTTGGCTCTTTCTATTATTCCTTCTATTAATAGCTTATCAATTTCTTGCTTAATTACATCTTGATATTTGTAAGGTATTGGGTAAGTTTTTGCTTTGAAATTTTCGATATTTCTCACTTTTAACTTGTGAATATAATCTTTAGCTATCCTTGTTTCCTTTGAATACAGTTTCTCTTTTTCTCTCAACAATTCCCTTATTCTATTTTCATATTTTTTAGTAACATCTATCTTTACTTCTTCTATTCCAGTTTCACATTCCTCCTCATCATAATCATTCCCATAATTATCCTGCACCTTTTCATATCTTTCGTTAATTACCAATCTCTTATCCTCATTTTCCTTATTATCCACAGAATCATCATAACTTTCCTGAAAATCCACTCCATTATTACTGTACCTAAACTCCAAATTATCCATACCAATATCATAACTCTCCTGAAAATCCACTCCATTATAACTGTACCTAAACTCCAAATTATCCATACCAATATCATAACTATCCTGAAAATCCACTCCTTTATCATAACTCTCCTGATACTCTGTTCCATTATCCATGCTCTCTTTTATATTCAATTCATTATCATTACACATTAAATTAACTTGCTTCAAATTTATCCCTTTTTCCGTATTCTGTTCACCAATTTCTATATAATTAAATTTCTTATCTTCTTTTACTTTTTCCCTTAAATAAGTTTCTTGCATTTGTTTTTCTTCCTTTATTTTTCTTGTTTCATTAAAACTTACTCACTTATCAACTATCCACACACTTTCCTTTTTATAATCTATAACGACTTTATGTTTGCTAAGCTCAAGATGTCCAAGCACAATTACCAAATCTAAATTTGGTACCAATAATAATTGTAAACTTACTATCATTAATGAAATATTTATTTCAATGTACATCATTTTGTTAACTTCATATAACTTTTTGTTGTTTGCACCTACCAGTGTAATTTTCGGTATTTTTATAATACGTTTGTTTAGTTCTGGATTTGTTATTAAAATTCTTCATATATTAAGGATGCTTCCGAACCTGTATCTATCATAATCACAACTTGTTATAATTACCATTAATATATACGAGACGTGTAGTATCTTCACTTTCCAAATCTTCATTTAATTCAATGAATTCGCGGGGATGTTCATACCCACAAATATACAATGATTTTTTTCTACGCGACTCGTAATTTATTGAAAATCGAGCGTTACTGCCGCATTGCTCGTCATTCTATTATTTGTATCGTCTCTGTCATAACCGTCTTTTCTACCATCTCTTTCGTTTGAAAATGCTCTTCTTTGATACTCTGTGCTTCTGTTTCTATTCATATCCCCATTTATACTTCTTTTTGCAGTTCCGCTGTACCTTTATTAATTAAATTGTCGGTTTTTTCACTCATTTTCCTGGTTTCTTTGGCCTTCGTTTCCTCTTCTTTGTTCATATTGTCTTTGGTTTTGATTATCTCTGCTGTTATTTTTATATCTCTGATTATTTTGACTTCTGTTCTCCTCTGATCTTCGCTGGTTGTATTGTCTGTTCAAGTTATCATGATTGTTATTTTGTCTGTTGTAATTATTGTCATAATTTTGAATATGTCTATTTCTGTTGTATTTCTGTTTCTATTTGTAAAATCGTTATCTCTATAATGATGTCTATTTGCATTGTAATTATTACTTGTATCAATATCGTACCAATTGTTTTTGTTCTGGTTATTATAATCTCTATTATACATATAATAATATCTTTCTACACCCTGTCTATTATTTGTATTATTATTGTTGTTATTTTTGATATTTTGTTGTTGATTAGTTCTATTTTTATTGAAACTATTTCTTTCAATTTTTAATAAATATTTATTTAATTGCTCCATTGTCTTTATATTAGGAATTGCAATGGTTTCTGCAATCTCTGGTTTATATTGACTAGAGATAAACATTGCGATTTCAGATTCCCTCATTGATGGATCTAAATGTTGTGCAATTGCAAATAATTTAGTTCCATGTATACTAATTGTATCATGTATTTTAGCATCATGTTTGCCGAAATACATTTGTTCCCTAACTATGGTTTGAGCATTCTCACCCCAGAAATAGCTTAGAAAATACTTCTCAAATGTATGGACATCATTTATTTCATTTTCTCTTTCAGAGAACAAAATAAGTGCATTGTCAATTAAATTATCTCTGATTATTTCTTTAAAATCAATTTGATTGTTCATGTATTTAATTTTATTAAATATAATTCTTAAAAATACTTTTCGAAGCATTTTGTTTATATCCCCATCGAATTCATGATAATTTGGTGAATGATTATAATTAATCACCCTATATTCATTTCCCTTATTGAGTATTTTCTTTACTGTAGACTCAATTTCCGTATTGTATTAGCTTTCCAAACTTCTTATGTGTTCTTCTAGCTCTCTTACTCTTCCAATTTCACCTTCAATTTTCTTCTCTGTTCTCTTATTGATGATAGTCTTAATTATGTTTATTCCCCAGCCATTTTGTTGAATTTTCGACTCCATTATCTGAATTTTCTCCTCATTTTCTTGATATCGTACGATGCCTTCATTTTTCACCTCTATTATCTGTTCATCTTGTTGTATAAGTTTGCTTCCTATGTTACTTAAATCCTCATAAAACTGTATTTTATTTCTTTTATAATCTTCATGATTTTCATGTATAACAAGTTTTACTCTGTCTATTTCTTCATGGGATTGTTCGTTCTGTTGTCTTATTCCATCTTTAAATTATCCTTGATCCCTTTTTGTCTCTTGTCCGGAAATATTCATTGTTTCCTTGAGTTGTAGTACTTCTTTTCTCAGTATCTCTCGTATTGTTTTTCAGTCTTTTCTTGATATCGTTTAGTTTCTTCATAATATTTTTGATTTATATCTTGATTTCTTCTCTTTCTTCTTGGCCTTTTTTAATCATATGCATCATCTGTGTCAGCATCTCTTGAGTTTTGTACATCTTTCTTCTGCCTTTTGTATTATCAATTCTTGTTCCCTATCTTTTTCTTCGAATACTTCCGTTTCCATCTCCGCTTGTGATTCCTTTCTATTTTTACTATTTCTAGTTTCCCTCGTTCTAAATTTATGATTCCCTTTTTGACTATTCATTTTAATTCCCCGTTTTATTTCGAAAAGAGCCTCACGTTTTTAGGTGCCAATGTTACTACGTATACGTGAGTGTAAATAAACTATGTATAAATGAAATTTTTCATCACCACGTTCTATCGAAATAAATTATATTCAATTATTTCTAGTCAGTGAAATGCATTCAAAACAGTTCTTTATTTTATTTATATATATAACCATGCATCAAATAAACTTTTCATAACATTTCAATTAATATTGTCATGGACCAAACAACTATTTAATATTTGCGCTTTGTATGATATATGTATAACAGTGCGTGTTGGTTTCTTTTCGTTAACAATCCCAACTTGTGGAATTGAACAGTCATAGCATTCAACATAGAATGATTCAATTGCATGCTTATTCGATACTAAATGAATTATTGTGTCGTTATTGGAGTAAGAATGAATTTTTGTATCGTTATTGGAATAAAGGTAAGCTTTCCTATTTTTCAAAATATCAGTAATAATAATACTAAAACTATTAACATCCTATAACTAATTGAAAATTGATTACTTACAATTGTCTCTGTTGTAATGGCGGTTCAATTATAAATTATAATCGCATTTCAGGTATACGACAAATCTATGTTCCAAGCTTTTTATTGATTAAATTACTTGATACCAAGGATATTACGTGTTAATGGAAATGTCAGCTAGTTTGATATGGTACTCCTCAGAAAATATCTGGAATTATTTCCAATATGGGTGTCTTCTTTCTGTATAATTAGTGGATATGATGATGGATGTTTATTACCCAACGATGTTGCTGATATGTATTATACTGGTTTAAAATGAGCACCTTGAATCTATTTTTTTGAATGCATTGACGTTGAATAAGGCTGCTGATATTCGGATTCACGTTTAGAATAAAATTTATACTGTCCGTAATATTCTTTGGCTTATCCATATATTTCAGACCAACTTCAATCATAATGTTGGATGGAGAAATTGATTTGATACCATTTAATTACTTAATTTTGTATCCGAATGATAGTGTCTTTTCATTTTTGGGTTATGTGTAGTTCAGCCATTACAAACTTAATAGAATTATAAAAAATACTTGCTTTCAATTTTTAACAATTTTTATTTAAAATGATTATCAACGTGAAGTACTGAGAAATATACAAATACTTGGTAAATGTACAAGATGACCTGACTAGTGTTTTAATGTGACATTAAGTTGATAATTCTATAATATGTAATGTCAAAAGTTTAGGAACTGTCACATAGGAGAGAATTGTTTGGTTATATATCACAGTGACATAGATGTCAAAAAAGTCTATGGAAATGAATAATGCAACAAATCGAAAGAGAAGCAGAAATCACAGAACTTTATATTTATTGTGTCAGGAAATATATGAATTTTGTTGTTGAGTAAATAAAGCTATTATTTCGGAATTAGAAAATAGGAATAGAGGATAGTTTATGTAAAAGAATAATAATAATTTGGTAGAAAGAACAAACACAATTTAAAAAAAAATAACACTTAAGAATTAGAATCAGCACACATATGATTAGGGTATAGCAACAAAAAACAATGGGAGTTGGTTGATGAAGAAAATGTAGTAGGTATGACATATTGGAGAAATGATAAGAAATTTTAGATAAAAAACTATAAAAATTGTATACAAGAGTCCTGAATGAACAGTAGAAGCGGCAAATAAAAATATATAAGAAGGAATACTATAAAGAAGCTACATATAAAAATATATAAAATAACAATTATTGGAGTCCCTGCAATTCTGTATGGTGTGGTTTTGAAAGACAGCACTTCAAGAAGGAGTATTAGTGGGGTTGTGAGGACCAGGTTAGTTTTTTTTTTGTCTTTGTTGGTACCAACATTTATGTTAAAGATATAAAACAGATCTGAAAAAAGTAATTACAAAAACATTAGTACTTACGCATTTCTATTTGATGTTTATAATTCATCACTTTGTTTCTTTGTTCCAAATTAGTACTTGCGCATTTCTATTTAACGTTTATAAATTTCGACTTCTCAACTTTCATATTAGCATAAGACATTTCATCACTTTGTTCCTTTGTTCAAATTTATAATACATATTTTCTGACCAATACAAACTAATTCATATTAAATATTATTGAAATCATTGTTTTCTCAAATATCATTTCAACGGATACGAATTGACATCTGTTATTACTGTGAGATCTGGAATCGACTATTCTAATGCGGAATTTTAACCATAGGCGCACCAAATAATATAAAAAAAAATATTAAAAATTGTTTGAATGAATAAAAGATAAAATATTGGAGATAAAGTGTAAAAATAACTGGAACCCAAAAAGTAGATAGAGTATCTCATTCTCTCGCATAAATTAATACATAAAATTTTTCTTCTCCTTTTAATGAGCTAGTCACACTAAAATTTAATAAATTAAAATAGTAATACAATAATATTAAAAATTCCCCTTATACACTCAAGTATAACTATTACAGTATATAACGTAAGTTTGGTCATTTGAATAAACATAATTATTAGTACATTTACTCACACTTTTCGGAAAATTTCTACTCTTCCTTACGCCTTTTATACGTGTCTATCTTCTTATTTCAAAATCAACAATTCTCTTCTTGGTGATATAATTTCATACCTATGAAATCTCTTCAATTTTTTATAATATTTTTATTTGTGTTTTTTCTTAATTGGAAATCAAATAAATCATTTATTTCTAATATAATATATGTACTTTTTCTTTTAAATTCTTCAATGGTTTAAAATTTTTACTAATCTCCTTCCATTTTCAAAAATCAACAACTAATTACTTTCTTTTTTTTCAGTTCCTACTAGCTGTTTTTATATATACTTTTGATGGATCATTCATATATTTCCAGCAAATTTTACATCTTGATTTTCATTGGCGCTTTCGATTACGATTTCTTCTACATGTCGCGCACTTATCACCAATCACATTTGTTGAAATTACTGTTGTATACCGACTTCAATTAACTTATCTACCTGTACAATTGTTTAATTCAATATTCTTTCTATATTATTCATAACGATACATTGATTTTTAAATATAATCTGTTGTTCCATTAATATATATATATATATATATATATTCATATATATATATATATATATATATATATATAGTGTAACTTTTTTATTGGGGAATGCGGCAATGCTAGAAAGAAAACTTTGTTTAGTTAATCCTAAGCTTTCCATAATTTATTATTATCATTATCAAAGAATTTACAAAATAAATATTATATAAATTTAAAATATGTTTTAAACTAAAAATATTTTTCACTAAATATTTTTTACTTACACTAATTGAGGTTGTTCACAATAATATAATATATTCATATGAAGAAACATCATTGTACAATTTTAGCACGAACTACTTTCGTCTATATATATATATATATATATATATATATATATATATATATATATATATATATATATATATATATATATATATATATTGAGCCATCCTCGTATATTGTAAATACAATGTTAGATGATCCTCGTATAAACATTTAGGCATTTGAAATACCAGGAAAAGAAAATTTAATCTATTTTGACATAAACGTCAATATTAATGGAACAACAGATTATGTATAAAAATTAATGTATCGTTACGAATATTATAGTAAAGAATATAAAATTAAACAATTGTACAAGTAGATAAGTTAATTTAAGTCGTTATACAACAGTAATTACAACAAATATGATTGGTGATAAGTGCGCGACATGTAGAAGAAATCAAATTCGAAAGCGACCAATGATAACCAAGATTCAAAATTTCCTGAAAATATATGAATGATCCATCAAAAGTATATATAAAAACAGCTAGTAGGAACTGGAAAAAAAGAAAGTAATTAATTGTTGATTTTTGAAAATGAAAGGAGATTACTAAAAATTTTAAAACATTGAAGAATTTCAAAAAAAAAGTACATAGATTATATTACAAAGAAATGCTTTATTTGATTTTCAATTGAGAAATAACACAAATAAAAATATTATAAAAAATTGAAGAGATTTCGAAGGTATGAAATTATATTACCAAGAAGAGAATTGTTGATTTTGAAATAAGAAGATAGACACGTATAAAAGGCGTAAGAAAAGTGAAAAGTTCCCGAAAAGTATAAGTAAATGTACTAAAAATTATGTTTATTCAAATGACAAAACTTTCGTTATATACATATCAGCAACATCGTTGGGTAATAAACATCCATTATCATATCAACTAATTATACAGAAAGAAGACACCCATATTGGAAATAATTCCAGATATTTTCTGAGGAGTACCATATAAAACTAGTTGACATTTCCATTAACACGTAATATCCTTGGTATCAAGTAATTTCGTCAATAAGAAGCTTGGAACATAGATTTTTCGTGTATCTGAAATGCGATTAAGATTTATCATTGAATCGCCATTAGAACAGACACAAGTTACAGTTCGCTGACCCATGGTTCATGCATGGTAATAACCTTCGAGCTTCCGGCATAACTCACGACCGCTGATCCATGTTTGTACAACAAATGATGATTCTGCAGAATTGCATATTTTTAGTCTATAGCTGCATTTATTTTAGTATATAAGTTCGATTAATTGAATGTATTGGATATAGTGTATTTTGTGTTTAAGTTGTGTAGTTGTATTGTCAATAAAAAACCTTTTCAAAAAGTGACTTTTTGAGCAGCAACCCTTAATTGGTGCAGTCAGTAGTATAGTGGAAGAGCCCTTAGTGATCCTCTTCGTTTTTTAACGTTTATCCACTTCAAGAACCTTTGGAAAACGTTGAAGTTCGTCCAAAAGTGCCAAAAGAAGAATAAAAGTAAGTGAAGTGTATCCATAATTATTAGAAGAAAAAAAATCAATTCAAGTTAAGAAGAAATACCTTTGGAAAACCAAGTGAAGTTCATTCAAAAGCTATAGAAGTAAAGAAACGAGAAGAAAACGACACTAGTAATCGGAATGCACCTCAGCATCATCGTTAGCCTGTAAGCAATTATAATTTTTCCTTTTTATCACCTATATGTCAGAAACACCTCAAGCAAACACTCCTCATACCCCTCAATCAGTATTACGTCCATCAATCCTAAATTTAAACACACCTAGACTCATGATTACCCCACCTAAAATCAACATCATGCCTGAATTTAATCCAAAACATCTAGACATCCTATCCCCATACGATGGAAATCCCAACGAGCTGTATAACTTCATTAATACCGCTACTCTACTCTTAAGCCATTTCTGGGACAATAACAACATCCAAAGTTTTCAAAACCACCTCCTATTCCAAGGAATCGTAAGTAAACTGACAGGAAGAGCTAAGGAAGTCATCTCAGTCTACGGATGTACAGATTGGAAACATACCAAAGAAACTTTGATCCAAAACTTCGCCGACCAACGTAATGAGAATTCTCTCACAAGAGACTTAGTGAATTTACGTCAAGGACCCAATGAATATCCACAGCAGTAATACGAGAAAGTAATGGGTCTGCTAAATACAATATCTAACTACATAGAACTTCACAACGGCGATATCAACATAAAGGCAAGTAAGAAGAGCTTTTTCCAGAAACAAGCCCTAACAACTTTCCTAGCAGGACTTCGGGAACCCTTAGGTTCCACTATCAGAGCAATGAGACCAAGCAATCTATCTACGGCAATACAGTACATCCAGGAAGTAAACAATATAAGGTATCTCCAGAAAGCAGTAAACCCTCAACCAACAACCAGCAGGCATATCAGCGCAAACCAACAACATAAATCACCAGCTCCTCTCATGTCTTCACAATGGCAGCCATCAACGTTTAGACCACAATGGCAATCATCAACTTTCAGACCTCAATGGCATCCACCACATCCCCGACCGCAATGGCAGCCACAAGCTCAACAGTCTGGATTTAGACCACCGGCGCAACAAACTAATTTCATTCCACAAGGCCAGAAAGTATTCCCTGGACCATCAAGGTTTCAGCAGTTCAGTAGGCCTCAACAACAGAACACCTGGAGTAATGAACCTGGAAAATCTCAGCCACATAAACCTACACCAATGAGCATTAGCACTAGAGCTACGACTCAGAACCGAAACTGAAGATCTCAACAACAGCAAAATCCGCCAAGATTCACATCTGAGGAATTATTTAACATTGAACATGCTAACGAAGCATATGGTTATGATACCAACGAATTTGATGATGAAACAGCTTACGATTATTACCACCAAGAAAACCAGTTTTGCGAGACAACAGAATCGTATGAAGAAAATTTTCAAAATTACTACGAAGAACAATCGTCACAGAAAATTCTGTTCTACCTATTCAATATTATGAAAGTATCAAAACTCAATTTTACTCCATCCAACTCGAACCACAGACAATTACTCAAGTCAGAGTACCCGTTAAAGAAACACAAGGAACTATCATACTTCCGAAACAAGAGATACAAGGAGCTTTCCTTAACGAAAGTCTAACTACAGCAGCCAATGGTCTAGCATGGACAGAACTCATCAATGCCACAGACGAACAAATACAGATAGCACTAACAGATCCAGTAAGAAGTTCGGGGATCCACTTACCCGATTACCATCTTCACACAGCCGACATTATACCTCAGAAATACCAGAAGACAGATGTCGAACATCTACTTAGAACCGATCATCTCAATCCAGAAGAAGAAGAGCACATTAAACGATTGTGCAAGAAGTTTTCAGATGTCTTCCATCATCCAGAGTCACCCCTCGCCTTCACCAACCAAATCAAGCATAACATCAGAACAAGAGATGAAGTTCCCACTTACACCAAATCATACCGCTATCCTCGCATTCATAAAGAAGAGGTCCAAAAACAAATAGCATCAATGTTAGACCAAGGAATCATTCGACCATGCCAATAACCATAGCCATCGCCTCTATGGATCGTCCCCAAGAAACCCGACGCCTCGGGAAAGATTAAATGGCGAATAGTGGTAGACTACCGTAAAGTTAACGAGAAGACAATAGACGATAGGTATCCAATCCCAAACATCACATATATCTTAGACAAACTAGGAAGATATCAGTATTTCTCTACCCTCGACCTAGCTAGTGGATTCCACCAGATTGAAATGGCAGAAGAAGACATCCCTAAAACTGCATTTACCGTCCAGAACGGTCACTATGAATACCTCAGAATCCCATTTGGACTCAAGAACGCCCCTGCAACATTTCAAAGAGTATTGGACAATGTTCTCAAATGATTGCAAGGAGAAATATGTCTTGTATATATGGATGACATAATCGTTTTTTCTACGTCCCTACATGAACATCTTGTCAATCTCACGAGAATCTTCAAAAGACTTAGAGAAACGGGATTTAAGATATAGGTAGACAAATGTGAATTTCTGAAAAAGGAAGTCAGCTTCTTAGGCCACATTGTGACTCCAGAAGGAACTAAGCCGAATCCAGACAAAATCAAAGCTATTATCGACTACCCAATTCCGAAAACAGCCAAAGAAATCAGAGGATTTCTGGGATTAATGGGCTACTATAGAAAATTTATCGAAGACTTTGCTCGAATAACGAAACCTTTAACTTCATGCTTGAAGAAAGACGCTAAAATAGAACACTCACCGGTATTCCTAGAATGTATCAAGACCTGTAAGAACCTCTTAACCAATGAACCACTGCTTAAATATCCAGACTTCACGAATCCATTCAACCCCACCACAGATGCCAGCAACTTCGCCATTGGAGCCGTACTTTCTCAAGGTCCCATTGGTAACGACAAGCCAATTTCATACGCGTCCAGAACTCTGAACGAAACAGAAATTAAATACTCAACTATAGAAAAAGAAATGCTAGCAATAATATGGGCTACTAAATACTTCCGCCCGTATCTTTTTGGAAGGAAATTCAAGATTCTATCAGACCATCAACCCCTCAAATGGTTGTTCTCGCTGAAGGACCCAAATTCTAAATTAGTAAGATGGCGACTGAAATTGGGAGGATTCGACTATGGAGTTGCATATAAAAAAGGCAAATCTAATAATAACGCCGACGCCCTCTCTAGAGTTGAGATCAACGCACATGAACTTGACAAAAACCTTCAAGAAGAAATAGATAAATTTGATAACGAGGACACGGCATCAATGTACAATCACCCAGGATCTATCTTCGATCCTTTAGAAGATATCGAAACAGAAATTTTTCGCACAACAGACCATCTAAATCCCAAAGAACTCCAAATAATTGAGGAATTACTAGAAGAAGGAGAGAAGAAACACTCTTCGTCAAACAATCTAAACATGGAAGAACCTCCAACTATAGAAGACTTACTTCAAAAAAAAGAAGACGATTCCGATTCAAATGTAGCAAGACATACAGCCCAAGAAAACCCTATCCTAGGAATTCCCATAAGCGAGAGACCACTAAATTACTACAACAATTGAGTGATATTCAATCTAAATAACCATAGTCCAGCTCCACCAGTTACCGAAGTTACTTTTGTTAATAAGAAAAGGATTTATGTTCAAGTTGGCAAAAACATGTTACCTACATGATCAATAGGTAACAAATAAATGTTTGTTGATTATAATCCTAAATATAACCAGTTTGATGACCAGCTAGTTACAGTGGAGAAAGGGGTGGGTAAATCAATATTATTCACATTTAATTACCCTGAAAGGTACTGTGTAACAGTTCTTAACGTTTTATTATGCAATAGAATAGTGGAGGGGACAAGATATTTAAGGAAAGTGGAAATTGTTTACGGTTTCACACTATACGCAATTCCCCTATTAGTACTGATAGGTTCGCAAGGTAAGTAAATATTAAATGTTATTTTATGAACACATATAAAATCTTAGTTCGGCGGAGTCCTCTACTATGGTGGAGTGGAAGTCAGTTTCTCAATAGTCGATAGGCGAATGATGCTATACAAAATAATAACTATATTCTTACTTGTGGTCGGTAGTCTGGCTATATTAAAAAGGGGCTATCCGGACGTCTAGCTGTGGTGAACCATGCAGATGGTCACAGCAATGGTATTACTGTCAGTAAATGTTCGAAAGTATAACCAAAGAAAAAAAAGCCCAAAAGAGTTAAAAGAATGTGGTGGTTAGTTGAAACGTGGTTAGGTTAGGTTAGGTAGGCTTACCGAAGGTGGAGTGGCTTTAAATAGACTAGTTTATAAAATATTCCCTTGCGGGCTTTTCAATACGTGAAATATTATAAAGTGTTTCCCTTTTTCCTTTTTGACCTCAAAAATCCGGAAAAGTTCGGTTCACCTCATTCAGGTAAAATTCAGCCATAAAAGACAAAAAGTGGAGTGGAAATAAAAGCATAATGACAGTAGATCAATTTGATAGATAAGTCAAAGTACCAACCTTAATTACTTACTGGTCTTCCACTAGCCAGCTTGACTCTTTGGTAGGGATAGCCCTTTATGTTTAGACCGTTTAAAGTGAGGGAACAATAAAAGAAGAATTTCTTATATCATTTGGTAAACAAACAATGTGATGACTAAGTGATTGAAATTGAAATTTTTAATTTAGTTTTAACTAACTTCAATCAGTTTGAACCCATAACAACCCCCCTCTTTCCTGGAAAAAGTTTTTTTCCCAAAAAAAACTTGATAATCGAAAACAATTTTATCTACAATCTTATTTAATATATATCAGAGTCCGAGTCAGAATTTGAATCTTCCGGCGGATGACCCTTCATATCCTTGGCATGCCAGACACCTTTGGAATTTCCCTTTTCGTCCTTTAGCTCATAGGACCAGGGTGAACAAATTTTTGAAATAATAAATGGACCTTCAAATTTTGGAACAAATTTGGCTGTTATGGACCTTGCCTTATCAGAAAGAGCGTATCCGCGTTTCCATACTTTCTGTGCTAGACTAAACTTCTCGTCTCGTCGACGTAAATTATACCTCTGCTTGGTGTTTTCATACGCTATTTTGATACGACGTCGAATGTCCTGGAAAACTTCCAATAAAGCTTTAGAACGAGTAAGAGGATCGGAATAAGGCTTTTGCGATGTGGCTAGCGGGTGAATATCCTTTCCAGATAACTGGATTTCGCGACCAAAGACAACAAAGTTTGGACTTAGTTGGGTTACCTCATGACAAGATGTGCGTATAGCGCAGGCAATCTTCTGAAGGAACTTATCCCAGCTCCGATGGTTTTTAGCCACATAAGATGTCAATGCCGTCTTTATTACTCTATGAGAACGTTCTACTGGGTTGCTCTGAGGATGGTAGTTTGCAACGTGAAAAGAGGTAATGTCGTATTGTCTAAGAATATCCTGAAATACCGAGCTAATGAATGATCGACCATTATCCATTATTGCCTTCTGGGGAGCACCATAGACAAGAATTACGTTATCTTCGAATATTTCCGAGATGCGTTTTCCAGTAGCTTGCCCAAAAGGGAATAAAAGTATATATTTACTAAATATATCCTGTATGGAAGAAACAAAAGAATATCCAGATGCCGAACGAGGTAGAGGTCCAATTATGTCTAAGCTAACTATTTGAAATGGTCTTACGGCAGTTGGGCCTTGACTAAGCATAAGTCCAGCGGGAGCTTTTTGAAGAGGCTTAGTTTGGAGGCAGATTGGACATTTTGCAATGTAGCGAGCGACATCTTGCTTTTGTTTAGGCCAGTAATACTTTCTACCAATCTTAGTTGGTGTTTTATATACTCCAAGATGACCTGATGTAGGAGGATCATGATGTGAAGATATTATTTCCGTTCGTTTCTCCTTTGGAACCACCATTAACCAACCATCACCATCTTCAGCTAGTTCTGAATAGGCAACATCGACTTTTTTAAATAGTTTGTCCATTTTCCAACCGCCACAGCGGATACTTGGCTGGTGTATCTTGTATTCGCTGGAACATTTTGAGATACCATTTATCTTTGGACTCCAAGTCGATACTTTCAATACGAGGTACAGCTCTTGAGAGTGCGTCAGGAACAGTATGGTTACTACCTTTACGATGGACTACTTCAAACTCAAATTGTTGTAATCGGACTGCCCATCTAGCGATTCGTCCTACGGGGTCCTTAATGTTATTAATCCACTTAAGAGTGAAATGATCTGTTATGACAGTGAATTTAACGGCTTCGAGATAAGGACGCAAGCGCTCTATGGCAAACAACACAGCCAGACACTCTCGGTAGTGCTGTATTTTATTTCTGATTTCGAAAGAGATCTGCTCAAATAACAAATGACTTTCTCATTGCCTTCATCATCCATCTGTGACAAAACAGCACCCAACCCGTAGTCAGAAGCGTCAGTTTGCAAAATGAACCGTCGTTCAAAATCTGGGCAGGAAAGCAATGGAGCGGACACTAAGTATTCCTTAAGAGCCTTAAAAGAATTATCACATTCAACACTCCAAACAAAAGGCTGGTTCTTTCGAAGCAGAGTACATAGCGGGGCGATCAAGGACGAGTAGTTGGGTACGAATCGTCGATACCAAGATGCAACACCGATAAGTCGACGAACTTCGGTAACAGACTTGGGTCGAGGCATTTGCAGGATAGCTTCCACCTTAGTTGGATCTACCATTAGTCCACCAGCGCCTATAATGTAGCCAAGGTATTTTAGTTCGGACTTGCAGAAATGGCATTTATCTCTATTAAGAGTCTGTCCCGCTTTGGTGATTCGAGATAAAACTTCCCGTAGAATATCAAGATGTTTCTCGTAAGTATCCGTACAGATGATAATGTCATCCAAGTAGACAAATACATATTTTTCTAGATCTACACCTATGACCTGGTCTATGAATCTTTGCCACGTTGCTTGGGCATTGTGAAGTCCCATCGGCATTCGCCGAAATTGATATAGACCACGATTAGGTACAACGAAAGCTGTCATTGGCTTAGATTCTTCCGAAAGCGGTATTTGCCAGTATGCACTTTTGATGTCCAATGTCGTCAGATAGTGAGCATCACGAAGTTTGTCCAACGTAGCGCTTACGAAGGGAAGAGGGTAAGCATCCTTAGTAGTGACCTTATTAAGTTGTCGATAATCTACGACGAACCGATTACGTCCATCAGGCTTCTTAATGAGGATTATCGGAGAGGCCCAATGAGAGTTAGAAGGCTCCACCACTCCATCTTCGAGCATCTTAGTAAGTTCTTCATTTTCTTGCTTCAAAATCGGCGGCGACAAAGGATAATGCCGTTTTTTTAGTGGCGGCGAAGAGGTTCGCATGACATGCTCAACGTAGTTAGTGCATCCTAATTTGGAATTCATCCCTTGAAAGGTATCATCAATAAGTTTGTTCAGTCGAGATTGCTGCTTAGGATCGAGATGGTCGGATGAAATTAAGGCTAATTGCATTGTTGGTTCACTTTGGGAGGAATCTCTAAACTGCCACTCACCCGAGAACATATTCGGGATTATCTCCATTTCCTTCCAAAAGTTCATTCCCAAAATAAGAGTATGAGGGAGTTCAGGAACAATAAGAACATCGATAATCTTTACTTTCTCACACAACGCAATTGGTAAAGATACCTTACCCAAAATACCACAAGTTTGGCCTGAAACCACAACACAAGACTTTTGTTCAGTCTTTTGGATCTTGCAGGAAGTTTTTAACTTGTTCCAACCAGATCCACCCAAAACGGTGTTTGTAGCTCCGGAATCCAACAAACCAAGCAATTAACAACCATATATTTTCACCTGAAGATAGGGTCGCGTATCTCCTTTCGCATGAGCAAGGACATAATCTAGTAAAACTTGACGTTGTGAATCGGCCATGGAAAACGATGCGTCAGACAGCTGGCCTACTGTTGACTTCGGTTCCAGTTTTTTTCGACAGTTAAGGCAGTTATAAATCGAACAGTTGTTCTATCCACATTTATAACAAAATCGTTTGCGAGGCTGATCGCACTTCTTAAAACGGTGACCAGTCATGCCACAGTTCCAACAAGATGATGCAAGTGAAGCGTTAGATTGAGGTTCAGCTGGTACAGGAGTTAATGCCGAAGACGCGGCCATTGTTTCAGATTCTCGTTCTAGACAATTAGAAGTGTTTCTGATAGCGGCGACATAAGGCTGACCTGAAGGTTTTCGGTATTCCAATTCCGGCTCGAGGAGAGATCGATTTGAAGAAGGGGGGGGAAGGAATCTTTGTATCTTCGCCTGTCTCTTCTACAGCCCGACCTAATCGAATAAGCTGATCAATCGTTGATACTTTATGTAGGGCAAGTTGAGACTGGATGTTCGGTAGGAGGTTTCGCTGTATTAGAGCTACCCGATCCTTTTCACTAGGTGGTTGATTTAGTTTGCGAAAAAGGTTTTTCATGATCGTAATAAACGTAAGAACTTTTTCTTGGCCACCTTGAGTTCTTCTTCGAATCTCATCCATTAGGCTCACTTCATAATCGTACGGCAAGTATGCTTCACGTAATTGAGAGACAAAATCTTGCCAGGAAGAAAATCTTCTGATCCGGTACCAAAGCAAAGCATCTTGGGTCAGAAGGTCAGGAGCACAACGCAGCAATTGTTGTGTAGAGACACCTCTAGACCTACGGAGCTCTTCGATTCTCTCTAAAAATTCATTGACGCTCGTGCGGCCATTGAACTTCACATTCCATCTAGCAATATCTGGCATTCGGGAATCATGACTCCAACTATTAAAACTGTGCTGTAGATGATAAGGAGAGTATTCATCCATATGACCTGTCATGAATTCAGGTCTATCCCAAAGTACATTAGTACTATTCAACGTAGCTCTTCTAGAAGAAACATTGGTTGGATTAGGCTGATGTTCGGTAACTGTGGGAAAAAAATTCACACGGTGTATAGGATCAGTCATATAATTGTTACATTGCGCATGATGGAACATTGGGTAAGACTGATGGGTAGCTGCAGCAGTGACATGTTCCTCCGGCATATCTACGAAGTCACCAACTATATTTAAGTTTCGACTCCCTGGAGGCTGACGAGAGCATATTGGTTCATCCAATAAGGATAACTGTTGAACCCTATCTGCAATGTTTACTGATGTGGCATTCTCCGATGTTGTATTTCCTGATGCAGAAGGTAATGAAACGTCTTGGTTCGGCGACAGGTGAGTTTCAGATTCGTTAGGGGATTGTTCGTAAATTATTGACAGTTTTTGTTTCAACTGATAACAATGTTGCATTAACGCTGTTCGTTTATGTTCTTCTAGTTCTCCATCTCTTTTATATCCTGATAACCGAGCAGAGACATGTTGAAGCCTAGTAGAAATTCTTTTGGAATCATTTTCAGCATTTTCGTTATCAAAACTTTCCAAAGCTTCGTCTAATTCCTGTATTTTCTTCTCGCATATATCCATTTCACTGACACAATCTAGAGACACGTCCATCTTAATCAGCGATTCTCCCTTCTCTTTTTCCAGCTTCAGAGCTTCTCTTACTTTATGTCTGAGTTCCGCCACCGTATTTACTGTAGGTAGTTTGCGAATATATAACTCGTAGATTAATTCATCTTTAAGGAGCCTATTAATCTCCATATTGAATTATAAATCTGTTTAAGTTAAATGTATGAATAAATTTTCATTTTACAAAAAAAATAACTGTACCTAAATGTTTGAATTACTACAAGTATCCCCACTCCTTCTAAAACGGAAAAAACCCACACGTTTTCAATAAATAAGCCTGCAAAATAAATTCCAAAAAAAAAATTTTGAAGAGAAAACTACAAACCCAAAATCTATAAATTAATCTAGGATAGTTGCACACAATTGAAATTTTTATCTTAACTACCTTTTACTAATATAGTAATAGGAAAAACTCATATAAACCTTATTTAATTTACTCAGATTGAACTTAAAATTCTCTTAAATTGTTATCCTTCTTTTATTGTATACCGCCCATACTATTTGAATAATACTGATAGAAATGTTTTATTTTATCATATTACCTATAATGTAAAAAACCAGTTCCAAACTATATTAACCGAAGTTAGAGAAAAGAAGAATAAATTGACAGTCGTTATGTTATTGTATTACCGAAAATTTCTTGCAAGAGGTTTTAAATTACTGAAAAACTAACTAATAAAAGGAAATATATGTTTTTCTTGTGTTGTTATGTTGTGTGACGTTTTGATTTGTCCTATTGTGAAGTTTTATGTTGTACCTTCCTTCCAATTTGTTCAAAAGGTCAAGACAAGGATACAAAAGTTGACTTTAATATCTACTATCTGTACCAAAATACTACAGTTTCTAGGTATAAATGCGTATCAAAGCAACCTAGAATTTTAAAATAGCTTACAAAAGTAGAATTACACACGATAAGGGCGCCAAATTTTGTTACCTACATGATCAATAGGTAACAAATAAATGTTTGTTGATTATAATCCTAAATATAACCAGTTTGATGACCAGCTAGTTACAGTGGAGAAAGGGGTGGGTATATCAATATTATTCACATTTAATTACCCTGAAAGGTACTGTGTAACAGTTCTTAACGTTTTATTTTGCAATAGAATAGTGGAGGGGACAAGATATTTAAGGAAAGTTGAAATTGTTTACCGTTTCACACTATACGCAATTCCCCTATTAGTACTGATAGGTTCACAAGGTAAGTAGATATTAAATGATATTTTATGAACACATATAAAATCTTAGTTCGGCGGAGTCCTCTATTATGTTGGAGTGGAAGTCAGTTTCGCAATAGTCGATAGGCGAATGATGCTATACAAAATAATAACTATATTCTTACTTGTGGTCGGTAGTCTGGCTAAATTAAAAAGGGGCTATCCGGACGTCTAGCTGTGGTGAACCATGCAGATGGTCACAGCAATGGTATTACTGTCAGTAAATGATCGAAAGTATAACCAAAGAAAAAAAAGCCTGAAAGAGTTAAAAGAATATGGTGGTTAGTTGAAACGTGGTTAGGTTAGGTTAGGTAGACTTACCGAAGGTGGAGTGGCTTTAAATAGACTAGTTTATAAAATATCCCCTTGCGGGCTTTTCAATACGTGAAATATTATAAAATGTCTCAGAAAGTGTTTCCCTTTTTCCTTTTTGGCCTCAAAAATCCGGAAAAGTTCGGTTCACCTCATTCAGGTAGAATTCAGCCATAAAAGACAAAAAGTGGAGTGGAAATAAAAGCATAATGACAGTGGATCAATTTGATAGATAAGTAAAAGTACCAACCTTAATTACTTACTGGTCCTCCACTAGCCAGCTTGACTCTTTGGTAGGGATAGCCCTTTATGTTTAGACCGTTCAAAGTGAGGGAACAATAAAAGAAGAATTTCTAATATTATTTAGTAAACAAACAATGTGATGACTAAGTGATTGAAATTGAAATTTTTAATTTAGTTTTAACTAACTTCAATCAGTTTGAACCCGTAACAAACAACCTAAAAGGAGAATTTTTCAAATTCTTCAAAGAATATCTCGATCCCAAGAAAAAATATGCTCTGTACTTCAAAAATGATTATCTTTATCCACTTATCTGTAACATAGTACGAGAAACATTCAAGAACAGGGCCTACGATTTAGTAAAATGCAATCAAGTTTTAGAAGATGTTAATAGCTCCCAAAGACAAAAAGACATTATAAATCAATACCATGAAGGAAAGACCAACCACAGAGGTATAAATGAAACCGAAACCAAATTCGGAAACTATACTATTGGCCTACCTTGAAGAAATATGTTGAAGAGATTATCAATTTGTGTGATACTTGTCTAGCCAGCAAATACGACAGAAATCCTCCAAAACCAAAATTCATGATAACACCAACGCCAACAAAACCTTTTGAAATAATTCATCTCGATACCTTCCAAGCAAATGGTCAAAAGTATCTGACTATCGTCGATGCATTTTCCAAGTATGGACAAGCCTATCCGATAGAAGGATCTAATTCTATCAACGTTCTAAATGCTCTCCTCATCTATGTAACACATCACGGAATGCCACACATGATGGTAGCTGACAGCGGTACCGAGTTCAAGAATTGACTTATGCAAGAGTTTGTAGACACCCATAAGATTATAATTCATTACACAACTGCGGATAGCCCACAGTCGAATGGAATAGTTGAACGCTTCCACTCCACAATACTCGAACATCTCAGAATCCTCAGAACAAAGAAGATAACTTTGAGAATTAAGGAACAAATGCTATATGCCATCTTGGGTTACAACAGTTCTGTTCACTCTGTAACTAAACAAAAACCAATAGATGTTCTGAATGGTCATTTCGGCGCTCAAGACCCTTTTGACATAGACATCGATAGAGCTTTGTTAAATAACTACACACAAGGCCATCGGGAAAAAACCAAAGAAATATAAAAAGAAATCAACAAGAGAATCCAAGACATCAAAGAAAAAGCCATAGAAAAAAGGAATGAGAAACGACAAACTCCTATATCCTACAAAACTTCTACCAAAATTTATACCAAAAAGATGGTCAAACGAAATAAATTACTTCCAAGATTTTCTCCTTAAATCGTTACAAAAGACAACGAGGTCACTGTTGACACTCAAAATAAAACTATACACAAGAAAAATGTCAAACACCAGCCAAACAAATCTAATGTGAACCCTATATTGCAGATGTACATACATCATGGCCCAAGAAGTCCTGATCCAGGATCTCAAGGACAACCCAGGAATTCTACCCCTCAAGCTAGGACTAGCAAGAATTCGAACTAGTAAACACGACTTTATCCACTATTTTCACCTGAGACCATTAGCTGAAGAAATAAATGCACTCGAAAACCAATATCGAATAGTAGCATCAGATATTCAAGTAGAACTAACACAACCTTACTTCGATCAGCTTTAAAATTTCGACCAGAGTCTGCAGTACCTACTAATCGCTGCTAAGCAGAAACTCCACAGCATCTATCCAGAATATAAACTGAAGAGAGGATTAATTAATGGTTTTAGAAGCATAATCAATGTAATATCAGGTGATTTGGATCAAGAAGATGCCGAAAGATACGACAAGGCCATCGCCTCACTTGAGAAAAACCAAAACAATATTATATCAGAAATTGACAGGCATACGAGTATAAACAAACTAATCATGGCAAACTATAATACTACAGTGACACTCATTAAACACAACCAAGAAAACATTGCTTTTGAGATAAACAAAATCAGCACTGATATGAACAAATTTGTATTTGACTTCAATAACTACATGGAAGTACGAAACATATTAGACCAGCTCAACCTAACTCTTCAGACTATCTTACAGCTTCTAACGAACTTAGAAACGGCTACCACATTTGCAAGATTAAATATCATTCATAGCAGCCTAATCAACCCAGAAGAATTGAAATGGGCCGTAGAGAAAATGCATGACCATCACTCGTCCGAACAATTGGCATACGTTCAAGAAGACTTCACGAAATACTTCAACATTCTAAGAGTTGACGGTTATTACATCAATCACACATTGGTATTTGTCATCCACTTTCCAGTCTTCTACCCCGATCCGTTCTCATATTTTCATCTATTTTCAACTCCCACATATAACCAAACAATAATCATTCCACCTGGTTCTTACCTAGTATCTAATGAAAACCTTTACCAATATATGGAAACACCCTGTGAACCAATGGGCATAGAATACCTATGTGTAGAACAGCTATTTCAAGAAAGCTATGATCGTGTTAACGAAATCCTGAAGCTCACCAACGAAGAAGCCCGATGCGAACATCTACCTATCTCAATTAACTCCACATTCATTCAAGAGATGTCAGAAGCCCATTATATAGCAGTTTTTCCCCAGGCTACAAAGATGTCTACACAGTGTTCCTCTTCAAAAATTATGGTGCTTCAAGGAACATACCTCATCGAACTTCCTCCAGGATGTCGCTTCAGAACAAATACGGAAGCATTTGAAAACACAAAATCGGTAATACGAGAAGAAGCTTTAACCCTGCCAAAAATCAAAACCTCCTCACAGACTCAGATAGCCAAGACCAAACCGTTGACAATCAAGAAAATCCCGCTGGACCAACTCCACCTCCTTACCAGGGAAGAAGAACGACTACAATCAATATCTACCAATAAGCAAAAGACAGACCCCACAAACTTCTGGATGACTCCAATCTACATCATCGTAACCATTTGTATAATACTGGGATTATATGAACTTCGATGACGTCAACGTAAAACTCCAGAAGAACCAGAGGTTCATCATGATGTGCCATCATCACCATCAGTTTTGTTCGTCCCTTACAAAACTTCTTCAGGGGATGGAGAAGTTACAGAGTTCGCTGACCCATAGTTCATGCATGGTATTAACCTTCGAGCTTCCGGCATAACTCACGACCGCTGATCCATGTTTGTACAACAAATGATGATTCTGCAGAATTGCATATTTTTAGTCTATAGCTGCATTTATTTTAGTATATAAGTTCGATTAATTGAATGTATTGAATATAGTGTATTTTGTGTTTAAGTTGTGTAGTTGTATTGTCAATAAAGTATCTTTTTAAAAAGTGACTTTTCGGGCAGCAACTCTTAATTCACAATTGTACGTAATCAATTTTCAATTAGTTATAGATTGTAAATAGTTTTAGTATTATTATTACTGATATTTTGAAAAAAAGGAAAGCTTACCTTTATTCCAATAACGATACAATAATTCATTTGGTATCAAATAAACAAACAATTGAATCATTCTATGTTGAATGCAATGACTGTTCAATTCGACAAGTTGGGATCGTTAACGAGGAGAAACCAACATCGTTTGAGTTTGCGCACTGTTATACATATATCATAGAAAGCATAAATATTAAATAGTTTTTTGGTCCATGACAATATTAATTGAAATGTTATGAACATTTTATTTGATGCATGGTTATATATATATATATATATATATATATATATATATATATATATATATATATATATATATATATATATAAATAAAATAAAGAACTGTTTTGAATGCATTTTACTGACTAGAAGTAATTGAATATAATTTATTTCGATAGAACCCGACCCAAATGAGATTACGAATTTACGACTATACGTGGTGATGCAAAAATTTCATTTATACATAGTTCAATTACACTCACGTATATGTAGTAATATATATATATATATATATATATATATATATATATATAAGATGTACGAATAGTGCAAGACATATGAACAATAAACAACGAATAGATCAGTGGGTATTGCAAGCAAATAGAAGAAGGGGCTACTGAAAAGAGTGGTAACCGCAGACATGCATGTTTCTGGCTCATTAGCTGTCATCGGTACGGTACAACCAAGAAAATATGTGAAACATGGGAGCAAGGATGTTGAATTAAACATGAGGAAATATAACAGAATTCAGCAGGATAGTCAAACACAACATTTGTGTCAGTAATATTAGAAGATCTCGAATATTCGAGACAACAACCAACATAGACACGGAGGTGCATATAACACACCCGTCTGAAACTTCCGACCCAGAATAATAAAATAACAACAAGATGTACGAATAGTGCGTGACATATGAACAATAAACAACGAATAGATCAGTGGGTATTGCACGCAAATAGAAGAAGGGGCTACTGAAAAGAGTGGTAACCGCAGACATGCATGTTTCTGGCTCATTAGCTGTCATCGGTACGGTACAACCAAGAAAAGATGTGAAACATGGGAGCAAGGATGTTGAATGAAACATGAGGAGATATAACACAATTCAGCAGGATAGTCAAACACAACATTTGTGTCAGTAATATTAGAAGATCTCGAATATTCGAGACAATAACCAACATAGACACGGAGGTGCATATAACACACCCATCTGAAACTTCCGACCCAGATTAATGAAATAACAACAAGATGTACGAATAGTGCGTGACATATGAACAATAAACAACGAATAGATCAGTGGGTATTGCACGCAAATAGAAGAAGGGGCTACTGAAAAGAGTGGTAACCGCAGACATGCATGTTTCTGGCTCATTAGCTGTCATCGGTACGGTACAACCAAGAAAAGATGTGAAACATGGGAGCAAGGATGTTGAATGAAATATGAGGAAATATAACAGAATTCAGCAGGATAGTCAAACACAACATTTGTGTCAGTAATATTAGAAGATCTCGAATATTCGAGACAACAACCAACATAGACACGGAGGTGCATATAACACACCCGTCTGAAACTTCCGACCCAGATTAATGAAATAACAACAAGATGTACGAATAGTGCGTGATATATGAACAATAAACAACGAATAGATCAGTGGGTATTGCACGCAAATAGAAGAAGGGGCTACTGAAAAGAGATCTTCTAATATTACTGACACAAATGTTGTGTTTGACTATCCTGCTGAATTCTGTTATATTTCCTCATGTTTCATTCAACATCCTTGCTCCCATGTTTCACATCTTTTCTTGGTTGTACCGTACCGATGACAGCTAATGAGCCAGAAACATGCATGTCTGCGGTTACCACTCTTTTCAGTAGCCCCTTCTTCTATTTGCGTGCAATACCCACTGATCTATTCGTTGTTTATTGTTCATATGTCACGCACTATTCGTACATCTTGTTGTTATTTCATTAATCTGGGTCGGAAGTTTCAGACGGGTGTGTTATATGCACCTCCGTGTCTATGTTGGTTGTTGTCTCGAATATTCGAGATCTTCTAATATTACTGACACAAATGTTGTGTTTGACTATCCTGCTGAATTCTGTTATATTTCCTCATGTTTCATTCAACATCCTTGCTCCCATGTTTCACATCTTTTCTTGGTTGTACCGTGCCGATGACAGCTAATGAGCCAGAAACATGCATGTCTGCGGTTACCACTCTTTTCAGTAGCCCCTTCTTCTATTTGCGTGCAATACCCACTGATCTATTCGTTGTTTATTGTTCATATGTCACGCACTATTCGTACATCTTGTTGTTATTTCATTAATCTGGGTCGGAAGTTTCAGACGGGTGTGTTATATGCACCTCCGTGTCTATGTTGGTTGTTGTCTGGAATATTCGAGATCTTCTAATATTACTGACACAAATGTTGTGTTTGACTATCCTGCTGAATTCTGTTATATTTCCTCATGTTTCATTCAACATCCTTGCTCCCATGTTTCACATCTTTTCTTGGTTGTACCGTACCGATGACAGCTAATGAGCCAGAAACATGCATGTCTGCGGTTACCACTCTTTTCAGTAGCCCCTTCTTCTATTTGCGTGCAATACCCACTGATCTATTCGTTGTTTATTGTTCATATGTCACGCACTATTCGTACATCTTGTTGTTATTTCATTAATCTGGGTCGGAAGTTTCAGACGGGTGTGTTATATGCACCTCCGTGTCTATGTTGGTTGTTGTCTCGAATATTCGAGATCTTCTAATATTACTGACACAAATGTTGTGTTTGACTATCCTGCTGAATTCTGTTATATTTCCTCATGTTTCATTCAACATCCTTGCTCCCATGTTTCACATCTTTTCTTGGTTGTACCGTACCGATGACAGCTAATGAGCCAGAAACATGCATGTCTGCGGTTACCACTCTTTTCAGTAGCCCCTTCTTCTATTTGCGTGCAATACCCACTGATCTATTCGTTGTTTATATATATATATATATATATATATATATATATATATATATATATATATATATTTATTGAACCAGATATCATAGATAATAAGAGAATTAGTATTATAAAAATATGTTGCTAGTATTAAAATATATGAAAATAATATAATTTAAGAAAACAGGTAAAAAAGGAAACACTTTTCTCAATTTAAACAACATATCAAATAAAGATATATTAAATAATAGCCTATAACAATATAATAAATAAAGAATTACCTCAATAATAATACAAAATATAGAGATTGCCTAACCAATGTAATGATGTAAATAAAGTTGCCTAAGACGAAGAATAATTTCCATACCATAACCAGCTGTTCACCTAAAAAGAAATAATTATATAGTCAAGTCAAGAGAATTTTAGATATAATTAGTTACATTAGAATACAAATATTATTATAGATAATTCATTATAATCATTAATTTAAGAATAAAAAACAAATACAAATATTGAATAGAATAGAATTCAATAGATTTTCATAGATAAACAAATAATGACATATAGATAAATGATATATGGTAAATAAAATAAACATTGAATCAATAAATAGTAATTTGTTAAAGTTTATTATAAATAATATAATGCAAAGAGTTTAGACAAATAACATAAGAGAATTTATATTGAGTGTAACAAGGATATACTATCAATAACAATATTGAATGTTGTACCATGTAAATGTATCTATGTATAACCAATTTTAATTTATTTGTATTATGAAAAAAGCTCATAGGAACTCTTTAAATGAACTAATAATGTAAAAGAGTGTATGCATGAAATTTTTAATAAGTGAAAGAAGTTTCAATTAATCTGATTGCAAAAGACAATATTTTATTGGTTATAAAATATGACAGAACAAATTGTGAATCAACAAATAAACTTTGAAATAGTGACCTGAAAAAGAACAAAACACTGTTTGTTGAAAAAAGTAGAGAATCGAGGGGACGCTTAAAGAAGAAGGGAAGCTGGTGTCAAGAAGCGAGGAGTGTGTGTGATGGTGTTCCTGAAATTTCAAGAAATTCCCGATTTAAGACATTTAAACCTATAAAGTACTATTAAATACAATCTTAGTAATACTCACAGTCAATTGTATCAAGTTTTTCGGCAAGAATTTACGAAATTTTCATCAATTTTGGTTTTTTGGAGCTTCAGCGGAGTGTTCCTGGGATCCAGAGACTTTCATCCCAATTCAATAGCAACACGTCAGTGTTTTTAAATCATTATTGGCCAATAATCAGAGTAAAAACTCAAATACTCAATTAAGTACTTAATTTCATAAATTGATAAACTTTTGCACATATGATCGATCTAAAAAAGAAAGAAACAGACTTTATATAGTGAATTAGTCGCATAAATCGTTAAAATTAATAAAAGACCGAATTTTAAATAAATTAAAATATGTACTTACGACATCTTGTAATCGCATAAATCTGGTGATTGAAATTTCATAATGTAATAACTATGTCCATCTGTATATAATTCCTATATTTCTATCTATGTATATAACTATTTTCTCTCCACAGCAATTTGTATAATATATAACTATGATATATATATAAATTCTTTTATGTGTTTGAACCATTCATTTATCTGCATCGTAAACAAACTATGTTTGCATAATGTGTATAGATGCTTCTTACATATAAGAATTGTTCGTTTTATGCTAAAGCGCATGACTAGTTTTTCACGCATGCGCATTGATGAAATGATTAAAATAAATAAGTAGATATAATACAACCAGTGGCGTCTCATATTATGTTTATCAAATATATGAAATATTAAATTTAAAATTGAATTGATTTCAAATTAATGTGTTTTCTTTTTATTTAAACAATCACAACAATATAAAAGCCAGGACTCAAAGAGAAAAAGGATTTCATGCTCCCGAATAATCAAATTAAAATAAATTACTAAACAAAATAACAATAACCAACTGAGCTAGCCAAACTAAACAAAAATTCTAAATAATAAACATCTACATTTAAATCTCATCTACAAAAATAAGTAAATAAGTATTTATCATAAATAAATATACTATTTATCATATATATATATATATATATATATTATAATATATATATATATATATATATATATATATATATATATATATATATATATATATATATTATAATATATATATATATATATATATATATATATATATATATTAAAAAGCATACCTTTACCAATAGTAGAGCTGACCGACATTGGTATGAGGGGTTTTTGAAAAGGAACACCGAATGGCCCAAAATTTAACAACAACACGGGCACTGGTCACAGAACATAGTATAAGAGGCTGATTTAATGAAATCAAGGAATATTTCTGCAGTCTCGCACCAATATTACTGATCCTCGAAGACTCTTTAATGAAAACGAATAAGCTTTTTTCTGTGCCCAAAAATAAATAGTGTTGTAGCCAAAAATGGATCCAAAACTGTTTACAGTAGAGTTGGTGCAGATGAAAAATATATCTTTTTGAATAATACATATTTTTTTTTATAAACAATAAGCAATTTCTAAGGAACGCGTCTGGTGAGATTACACCTCCCGTGGTTATGCTCAGCTGTGAGCGAATACCTAAACACAGAGTCTAAGAAACACCAGATGGTTGGGGAATTGGAAAGTCCGAGAATGGTTGGATGACCTCCGAAGCATTTTTTGAATATATATCTAATGGATTTTATTCCTGTCTGGTCAAAAAAAGGGATACAACTTACTGTCATGTTGTATTTGGATGATCACAAGTCGAACATAACTCTTCCATAGAGCGATTTTTGCAGAGAAAAATATATAATTTTGATAAGTTTACTTCCAAATTCAACCCATTTCTTGCAGTCACTAGATCTGGGTTTATTTTGATCATTAAAAATGAACTGGACGAGAAATTTCCAACTGGCGAACTCAACATGGAAAAAAATCTTGAAAAAGAGAAAACTTCGTCCCTGTTTTAAAACCGCTTTGGATAATATTAACAATTTAGAAAACATTTTTTCTAACGTATTTAAAACATATGGCCTTTTTCCATTCAGTGTGAATAATGTGAACTACACAAAGGTTCTGAATAATGATAATGCTGGACTGGAAAGTGATCAAGATAAAAAAACTGCAAACGCTGAAATCATTAGATATCTACGATTTCTAGAAAACCATATTTCTATTGAAGCATTCAGTCACTTTTATAATATCCAAGGAACGAAATGGGATGTGACCAAAATTTGTACAAAACTTGGTTACAGAGTTATCGAGAGAGTGGGTTACAATTTCAAATAGTAGAAAACTTGGTGATAGACGTTCAAGAAGGCCTAGTTCTAGATGAAGGTTGTGGTGCCCTGTTAACTCAAGAAATAGATATACCAATAAATGAATCAAACAATGAAGCAGAAATTGCTATTGAGAAACCGATCAAAATACTCGCCAATTCATTAATATTCTAGAGGATATTCGAATACTGCCATAAGATAATATTGATAAACAAGAGGAACGCTCTAATACTATTACTGCTGCTTCGATCCATTTGTACCGATAATGAAAATATTCCTCCAGATATGAGGAAGCCTATCTCTCAAGAGTTGAGAAAAAGAAACTTGGACGAGGAGACAAAAACGAGCTTGGACGGAGACTAACAGAAGTTATTGTGACCGAACAAAGAAACGCAGAAATTATTTAAGGAAAAAAGGAACAGCGAACAATGAAGAACAAAAAAGAAAAAGAAGGTCAAAGAAGGACTAAATATAAATATCAACATGGCAGAGGAGGAGAATAAAAGGAGGTTGGCAATTCTTAGAAGAGAAATTCATGAAAAAATGAACCAAGTTACCCATAGGAATCAAAAAATTTCACGCCAGGATATATACAGAAAATGGACCGCAAATTTGTACAAATGCGTCAATAGTAATTAACTCAAGTGGAACCAAATATATTGGGGGAACATGAACACTCTTATATAACCTGCGCTAGAAGGACAGAAGATTCTGCTTAATTCTGTGGAAATTTCAAGTGAATTCATCCCATGAATTTATTGAGAACAATGAAGTCACGTTACAGTAAAATAAATAGTACGGAAGAACTGAAAGAGTACCTAAGAGACAATCTCATAGAATAGGCAGTACTATCGTTCAATTGTAAAGAGGCGGAAATTAAAAACATGGATGAACTTGAGTCGCTATTCTTGGCTAATTTTTAAAGGGAACTACAACAAAGTAACGTCAGAGAGAAACTCTATTTTGACATATTCAACTCTCACCAACTATGCATTGTAGATTTGTTATGTTTTTATCGCGCTGAAATAATCGAAATTATTGCCATAAACAACATATGCAAATTTGACCAATTAATAATATATTTGTCGGGGATCGAACGAAATTTGGAAAGCAATTGAAATGATCATTTTACTCCAAACATAAACAATTCATATACTATTTATAATAATCCTAGATCATACAATGATATGATCAACAATCGTAATCAAATACGAAATAATGTAGTGTAATGTAATTAATAATATTCTTAATGTACCTAAAATCAATTTGATAGGTATAAACGAGAAAACATTGGGTTTTACAAATAAGGCAGCTGTGGTTACTATAAAATTTACAAATTCAGTTATTAACTCACAATTATAAATATTATATCATTTGGAATTTGATATATTGTTAGGGAGTGACGAATTGGACAAAAATAATATTACTATATATTATGAACAAGGCTTAATAAAAATAAATGGGAAAATTGATAATGGTTTAAGAACAAAAGATTCAAATAGCAACAGAGGTGATATAGTAGAATACATGAACACAGGAGAAGGTGAAGATATGAGTTACGAAAAAAGAAAAATTGTATCGAATTAATAAATCATAATTATAATTGTAATGGAATGAATAATATTGATTGTGATTTGTTAGATTGTGTTGATATTGAAAATAGGTATTTAGTAGTGGAAAATAGTAATAACGGGATCAGGCCAAAGGATGCCGTAGAAGGAACATGAGAAGGATGTTGATTGTGATGTTAAATGGAAGGAGATGTAGTTGAATTGATACAATATTATATAGAATTATTGAATGAAGAAGTAAGAGTGGCTGAGAACTATATTCATGAAATTAAAGATTATAGTTCTTACTATGAGGGAATTTAAACATAAGAGTATATATATATATATATATATATATATATATATAATTGTTATATTATTGATGTTTATATAATTATTAACATTTTTCTTATTTATCATTTTGCTTTAAATTCAGCTAGCTCAGATTTTTATTCTATTTTATATTATATTTTTTTTAAGTATTGGAGAAGTATTGAAAAAATAATATCCAATTTGTGAGTTCAAATTATAATATATACAAAATTTTTACATATTCTCTATATACTACTAATTAATTATTTCCAATATTAAATACCTTATCAGTCCTCAAAATTTTCTCTTCTATCAAATCGTTCTATAGTCTGTTTCTAACTTCTCCAGTTTACACACAAAGTCCCAAAGTCATTCGCAGTAGGTTTCTAAAATCTTCTGGAAAATTGCTTTTTAGTTCCATACTAACCAAGTTTGACGCTCCTAACATATTTCTTCGCTGTATCCATTCTCTTTTTTTTCGTTTTCTAGTAATTGTGTCCTCTAAGCACTCCATCTTTTTTGCTAAGATAGTAGCAAAAAACGAACTTAAAACAGCACAACTTTCAACAACTAGATCATTCATGATCGATGTTTCGATGGTGACTAAGTCGAAACGCGAGGCGTGAACGGCGCGAACCCCCCAACCGTGTGAACGTTTCATGAATTCACACTTTCGTGAGTGTCACGAACGAAAGTTGACTAGCGTGGTTAACTGTCGTGATTAACGCCTTGTGGGAACGCCCCCTTTAGCAAACTTAAAACATTTTCGGAGCAAAACAAAACATTTAACATCATCTTTCTCATATCAAATTTTTTTATATTTCTCCTACGTGACAATTCCGAACCTTCTGACATTACATATTATAGCATTCTCCACTTAATGTTACCTATGTAAATTTTTGATTATTTATTGAAGCATTATATTTTTAACAATCGTTAAGTTTATAAGAGAATTGTTTCTAATGATTTGCTTGATTTTAGCCTTCTTGTAAAGTTTCTGTTGTTAAAACTAAGCGTTTTGAACGCTTCACCCTAGTTATAGTTTTAAATCCGAATATCATCAGCCTTATCAATTTTGTCACAACGTCAATGTATTCAACCAACTAGATTCAAGGCGCTTATTATACTTGCTGGTTGGTTCATATCATGATAACTTTCCCGAAATTTGTTTACTTATTTATTTGATTTTGAAAGAAATAAGAAAACCAAATTTTCCCTATTTATTACTTCTGCCTGCCTATGTATTAACATATCAATAATTGACATGATAAGAAATCAACTTGCACAATTATTACGATACCGTTCATTCAATACTTCGTAACATATTATTTCAAATTTATTATTATTATTATTCATTCTATCTATTATATAACCATCAATATTCATTTTTCAATAATTTTATTATATACAACGCATTTATTATCCTACTTACAATATTCTACATTTTCCATAGGTAATTTATTTATGACGATCGTTTATAAAACTATTATTTATTTACAATTCCTTATTTAATTAAAATGTAGTATTGTTCTATAATAATTATCTGTTGTAATTTGTGAATATCATCCCCTAATTTTATTATTTTTATTTCAAGAGAATGATTTTTGAATTATTGATCTTATCTAGTATATTTTCATATTAATACTTTATATAGAGGTACAATAGTATATCTTATTATTTTGGCATGCTTATATCTTCATGTTTCTTTGTGAAACTAATGGATTTATGAATGGTGTATATGTTTTTCTTATAGTTTCTTCTCCTAATGATTTGCATACTTCTAATATTATCTTCTATTTCATATAGTAATGGATGTATCTTTGACTCCGAATATTCAATCCCTCTTAGTTTCATTCCATACACATAATTTCGCCTTTCTCATTCCTATTCATTAAATTATTCATAATTATATAATATTCATCCATGCATTCTATAATCCCACTCAATTCCTCTTCATCATAATAATACTTATCTTATTTATTTTCAATATTATTTCTTTTGATTATACTTACATTAACCTTCTTCCTTCTTTTTCCACCATGTCTTTATTCTCAAAGTCTATTCATCATCCATTATATTTCAATTCCTACTCATAATATTATTGCATCATCGTTATATCTTTCCAGTACATCTGTTCGAATAATTACATTTTATCTATGTTCGTAATAACCATTAGTTTTATCTCTATATTTGCCATTATATATTTCATTTACCTCTTCAGATTTCTATTATTTTTGCACCTTATTATGTAACTTCAAATTTGTTAATCATTATTATCATTAGAATTATTGTTATCGAATTGTAGATTATTATATTCCATTTTATTTCTTCGAAAACTATTACTTTATCTATATCTAATTATTGTAATGTTACTAATGGCAAATCTATTTCTGTTATTATAAGTAGAGAAATTATTATTTTAATTGTTGTAGTTAAAACCCTAATACGTATCTGTACTAATTATATATTTATACATATTAATTTCTTTCTATTTTAACTATATTTACATAAATTTCCCATACTTTCAATTTTAACAGCATTTTATTACCTCTTATATTATGAACCTCATCAATACGTGATGTTCTTCATTTTTTCTTATTATTTCTTCTATGCCCCCCATATCCAATATTTTCAATATTGCTTTTAAATTATTTATTATCACTTTCGGATGTAGTATGTTATCATTAAACTCGTATTTTGTTTTTCCATATATTGTTTTTATTCCTATATATTCAATATTGGCTGCTATCTCATCTATTCTCTCGACTAAATTTTGTATGTGTATAATGTCCAATTTTAATTCGCGTTTCATACTGTTATTCTCCTTTTTTGTTGTTTCAAAACGGAGTGACGGAGCGACCACTACAATATTTTAGATTACTTAGGAAACACCCTGTATAGTTTTCCAACGAAATTACTAGCCAGCCCGCTATGATGTTTTTAAATGAGCGGTCGATTTGAAACTTGGGTGATTTGTATGGGTACATGGGATGCACATTTCAGGTAATTTCCGGTTCAATCGGAAACTAAACGAACTTCGTCATTACAAAAGGAACTACACAAATGTTTTTTTTTTAAATTTGAATTCTAAGAAAAACTATGTAAACATTTATCATTACCTTGACTTATCTTTGACGATTCTTGACTCGCACATTTCATCAGTTTTTAACAAGAAGTCAAAGTGTATGCGAGAAATCCGATATCATTTTTCTTGTCATTTCGGTGGGATGATACGTATGTAGGTATGATAAGTACTAATAACATTCCTTCCAGTTCTACAAGAGGTGCTGTTAAATCTGACAGTCAGATATTGATATTTATTTTAAGTGGAAGCCATATATTGGGCTCCATATTCAAAATCTTACAAGTATTCTGCTTCTGAAGTTGCTATTTTCAGAGGTATTATGATGACATTTTGATAGTAGGGATTTTGATTAATATGATAATGGAATTAATGCCTGCATGAGAATCATTTATAACGTTGAAAGTTTCTGAATATGGGATTTGAGATATTATCATTATCAGCGTCTGAATAACAAATTTCACGCCATTTCTGTTAGAATCGGAAGGAATGTTGTTAGTACTGGAACAGACAAGGCCACCGAAATAACAATGCAATACATTTGGGTTTTCTGGTATATTATTTTATTTTATTTCAAACTGATAGAATGTGGGACCCATTGGACATTTCTTAGAAACGTTATAGCTGAGGATGGAGTATGATACATGTTTCAAGTTTTCCAGAATCCAAATATTGAATATAAACTGTCTTTTATGCGTAAAATATAGCTTCACATGGATTTGTAATAACCGTCAACGTCCCAATTACTAGACTATGTGTTTCATTCTCCTCTCTCAATAGAAAAACAAATACATATTTGAAATTACTGGAAGTCATTTCGTACGCGATCTATAAACAATATACAGGACGCAACAATTCTTAATCAAATTCATATCTCTCTGTGCGTGATCTCGGTGCATTGGGGATGCTCTATATACATATTGTGTATATCGGGGATGCCACAGCACTACAAATCCATGCGAATGCCACACACACACACACACATATATATATATATATATATATATATATATATATATATATATATATATATATATATATATATATATATATAACAAAAACAGAATTAGCGGGCATATCACGCAAAAGAGGTTACAGAGAATGAGTGGTAACCGTAGACATGCATGTTTCTGGCTCATTAGCCTTCATCGGTACGGCATAACCAAGAAAAGGTGTACAACTTGGGAGCAAGGATGTTAATTGAAACATGAGAAAACACAAACAACGGATTTCAACAAGATAACCAAACGCACATTTGTGCCTTCAAATGGAAGATCCCGAGTTTTCAGGACAACAACCAACAGAGACACGTTATTCTTTCACCTTTTCATTGGTTATTTGTCTATTTCCATGGTCGGAAGGTTCAGACAGGAGAGCTATAGACGCCTCCGTGTCCCATTGTTGTCTATTGCTAGCTATGCGGCCCCAAGTTGATCCTGCGAGTTTCTTTATGTCATAGTCCCATCTTAAGTTCTTAAGTTAGGGCGTCTTCTTGGTCTTTTCACCCCTCGAGGATACCATTGCGTTATCTTTGTGGTCCATCTATCCCCGCCCATTGCCACTTTAGAGATCTGATCTGTGTCTTTTGTCTGATCCATGCAAGTCTTTTTCTATCTCTCTTTGTTATTCCAAGCATGCATCGTTCCATATATATATATATATATATATATTATATATATATATATATATATATATATATATATATATATATATAATTAAGCAAAAAAGCGATACACGCCTATGATCGTTGCTGACACAAAAGGACAAATACTAGCAAATAGCAGCAAAAGGAAAAGTGTACTATTCTTAGATTTCCAAGCTTTCGCAAATATTTATTTGCATCTTCAGGGAACTACAAAGACAGAGAAAAGACATAAATTACAAAAACAGTCTGCTACAACAGTTTCATACCTTACGCTAATTGAGAATGTATCCTTGATCTTAACATAAAGACAATCGTTAAACAGTCAAAATTAAAGAAAGAAACAAGTCCAGATTGCATTACAAACACTAACAGTCACATATTAAAATATTTTGAAATCATTAAAAGGTTGAAACATTAAAACAGCGAGAATTCACACAAGCACATGGACCTATTTTAAATTGTATCTAAATTTGAAAACAGAATAAGGACAGGTTCTTCTTTCCTATCAAATAGAAAAGAAAAATTATTAAAAAATTATTAATTACCACGACCATAATGACCTATACTGAAAACGATCGAAATAATATATACATTTTAATAGAATACGAATACGAGGGAGGTACAATAATTCTGTCGATGTTATGTAGAAATATTGTTAGAATTATTAACAATATGCTTACAGGAATTTTGCTTGTCTAGAGTCAAATTCAAATTTTGAATGTCTGTTTTCTTATCAATACGGAAAAATGAAGGCCATTTCCAAAAATAATCTTTTACTGTAGTTACTTGCACATGATAGAATCTTAATCCCTTCAAAATCTATTTCATGATCTAAGGAGGAAACATGATTGGCAAGAGAACATCTCTCTGGATGCAGTCTTATATCGCTTCTATGAAGAGATACACGACTAGACAGCTTTTGAGAGGTCTGGCCAATTTATGTATGATCACAGCTATTGCAAACAAGTTCATAGACCACATTACTACTATCTAAGGTAGGTATTTTGTCTTTTAAGGGACTATAAATCGATTTTCCCAATACGGCACTCCTACTAGCAAACTTAACATTTTGTAAATATTTTGGAAAAATCCTAGTAAGTCTGGGAGTAACCTCCCTAATGTACGTCAAAGAAACAATTGAAATGGTCGGTACTCCTTCCGAAGTTGAAAGGGAATCCCGACCAGTTGCACTCGCTTCAACTCCTGAATGCGTCGGGACCTGTGTCAAAACAGAAGATGTGTTGAAAATAATCTTCCTTAGCAATGGTTTGGGATATGCATTATCAAGGAACAAATTGAATAGTTTATCACGATTTTTATCCTTGAAAATGGAATCAGAAAGACTCATAACCCTTGTTGTCATCTGTCTAACCAAGTTTACCTTCATGCTGAATATATGGTAAGAGTTGTAATTGAGGTATCTCCCAGAGCTACTCAACTTTCTGTACCAATCAATTATAATCACGTTATTCGGTGTCCTGGTAAAAAGAGTGTCCAGAAAAGGCACAGCCATATTATGGTCTTCCACTTCTAGAGTGAACTGGATGTAGGGGTCGTACCTGTTGAAGATAGAAAGGAGATCATCGGTAGAATCCTTAGGACAAGCCAGAATAATATCATCAACATACTTCTTGATGAAAGGGATGTTAGAAGGAAGTACCAGAAGGACCACATCCAACAGATCATCCATTACATAGCAAGCCAGTATAGGAGAAATTGTAGCTCCCATAGGTGTACCAAAAGTTTTTTTATAAAATTTATTATTGAACGAAAAGCACGTAGACTCAAAAAGGAAGTCAATCAACTCAATGAAGTATCTTTGTCAATATTATACTCAACACTGATTGAGGACCAATGTTTGTGTATTGACCGTACGACAGATTGTAAATAAACATTATCAAACAGCGAAACCACATCCAGACTAACCACAACATAATCATGGTAAAGAACCTTTCTATTAAATAGTTCAAAAATATGAAAAGAGTCCTCAATGAAATACTCATTATCAGCATTATATGCCGTTGTAAAAATGTCTGTGAGGAAAGTAGCAACAAACTCAGTTGGAGAGTTGATTGATACAACTATGGGTCTCATAGTTAAAGTAGGTTTATGGATTTTAGGGAGCGCGTAGAACTTGGCTATAACAGAATTATTTGAAGTCAATTTTTTCTTTGTGATTTCATCAATTGGTCTCTTATTATATAATCTCTCAACTAGAGCATTTGATTTAGTTTGAATCGCCCTACTTGGATCCTTTGGGAGAGGAACATAGGAAGAGTCGTTGTCTATTAAATCTTGGGATAACTTTAAATAATCCTCCCTTAACATAACAACCGTTACATTACCCTTATCTGACTTTGTAACAATTAACTCAGGATTTACTTTAAGTAAAAACTTTGTTTCTGACAACAAGTTCCAAAATATAGATGGATGACTATTCTTCCTGTAAGCATGATTGGTGATGACATTAATGAATTTGGCAACTGCTAAATTCCTATTATCAATATTAGGAATTAATGACGAAATATAATCTATGTAGGAAAGGATGGATTTGATTGGTACATCAAGATGTAATCGAGGTTCCACACTGAATTTGGGACCCAAGGAAAGAAACTTCTCAGCATTAGAAGGGATATTTACATTGGAAACATTTTTTATCCAAGAAGATTTGGTTTTAAGTAATGCACCATACCACTCGGTTTTTAAATTATTAAATTTCTTTATGTTCCTAGTTTTAATACCATGGAAAGATCTATTGTAATGTCTCAACTGTCGTTGAAAGAAGTTGTTACAGATAAATTCATTAGTACTGTTAATTATATCTGTTTTCAATTTAGAAAGAGTGTCTTCAAGAGTAACAATTAAATTATGATTAATACCAATTTCTATATTCAACAATTTGTATCCCAACCCGCTAATAAACCTTTTTGTAACGTGTGTGAATCCTGTTGATATATCAAATTTTCTACAGGAATAGTGGAATTATTCATTATATGACTGGGCAGAACACCTGCTTTTCTACACTCTAAAAGAAAAATTCTTCTATTCAGTTCCTTAGCTAATTTCATCTTGGTCTTGGACCATTTCATCAAAAACCCAACTACTAATGTCCCATAGGTGGTCTGAATATCTTCAAAAAACTCCATCATAAAATTAAGCAAAAAAGCGATAAACGCCTATGATCGTTACTGATCAATTAAGACACAAAAGAACAAATACTATTGAGGTTAGCAGCAAAAGGAAAAGTGTACTATTCTTAGATTTCCGAACTTTCGCAAATATTTATTTGCATCTTCAGGGAACTACAAAGACAGAGAAAAAACATAAATTACAAAAACAGTCCGCGACAACAGTTTCATAACTTACGCTAATTGAGAATGTATCCTTGATCTTAACATAAGGACAATCGTTAAACAGTTAAAATTAAAGAAAGAAACAAGTCCAAATTGCATTACAAACTCTAACAGTCACATATTAAAATATTTTAAAATCATTGAAAGGTTGAAACATTAAAACAGCAAGAATTCACACAAGCACATGGGTCTATTTTAAATTGTAGCTAAATTTGAAAACAGAATAAGGACAGGTTCTTCTTTCTTATGAAATAGAAAAGAAAAATTATTAAAAAATTATTAATTACCACGACCATAATGACCTAAACTGAAAACGATCGAAATAATATATACATTTGAATAGAACACGAATAAGAGGGAGGTACAATAACTCGGTCGATGTTATGTAGAAATATTGTTAGAACTATTACCAATCTGCTTACAGGAATTTTGCTTGTCTAGAGTCAAGAGGAGAGAGTACAAATTGCTTAAATTTTGAATGTCTGTTTTCTTATGAATACGGAAATCCTCTTGAAAAATGAAGGCCATTTCCAAAAATAATCTTTTACTGTAGTTTCTTTCACATGATAGAATCTTAATCCCTTCAAAATCTATTTCATGATCTAAGGAGGAAACATGTTTGGCAAAAGAACATCTCTCTGGATGCAGTCTTATATCGCTTCTATGGAGAGATAAACGACTAGACAGCTTTTGAGAGGTCTGGTCAATATATGTATAATCACAGCTATTGCAAACAAGTTTATAGACCACATTACTACTATCTAAGGTAGGTATTTTGTCTTTTAAGGGACTATAAATCGATTTTCCCAATACGGTACTCCTACAAGCAAACTTAACATCTTGTAAATATTTTGAAAAAATCCTAGTAAGTCTGGGAGTAACCTCACTAATGTACGGCAAAGAAACAATTGAAATGGTCGGTACCCCTTCCGAAGTTGAAAGTGAATCCCGACCAGCTGCACTCGCTTCAACTCCTGAATGCGTCGAGACCTGTGTAAAAACAGAAGATGTGTTGAAAATAAACTTCCTTAGCAACGGTTTGGGATATGCATTATCAAGGAACAAATTGAAGAGTTTATCACGATTTTTATTCTTAAAAATGGAATCAGAAAGACTCATAACCCTTGTTGTCATCTGTCTAACCAAGTTTACCTTCATACTGAATTTATGGTAAGAGTTGTAATTGAGGTATCTCCCAGAGCTACTCAACTCTCTGTACCAATCAATTATAATCACGTTATCCGGTGTCCTGGTAAAAAGAGTGTCCAGAAAAGGCACAGCCATATTATGGTCTTTCACTTCTAGAGTAAACTGGATGTAGGGGGTCGTAACTGTTGAAGATAGAAAGGAGATCATCGGTAGAATCCTTTGGACAAGCCAGAATAATATCATCAACATACTTTTTGATGAAAGGGATGTTAGAAGGAAGTACCGGAAGGACCACATCCAACAGATCATCCATTACATAGCAAGCCAGTATAGGAGAAATTGTAGCTCCCATAGGTGTACCAAAATTTTTTTCATAAAATTTATCATTAAACGAAAAGCACGTAGACTCAAAAAGGAAGTCAATCAACTCAATGAAAGTATCTTTGTCAATATTACACTCAACACAGATTGAGGACCAATGTTTGTGTATTGACCGTACGACAGATTGTAAATAAACATTATCAAACAGCGAAACCACATCCAGACTAACCACAACATAATCACGAGGAAGAACCTTTCTGTTAAATAGTTCAAAAATATGAATAATATCCTCAATGAAATACTCATTATCAGCATTATATGCCCTTGTCAAAATGTCTGTGAGGAAAGTAGCAACAAACTCAGTTGGAGAGTTGATTGATGCAACTATGGGTATCATAGTTGAAGTAGGTTTATGGATTTTAGGGAGCGCGTAAAACTTGGCTATAACAGAATTACATGAAGTCAATTTTTTCTTAGTGATTTCATCAATTTGTCTCTTATTATATAATCTCTTAACTAGAGCATGTGATTAAGATTGAATCGCCCTACTTGGATCCTTTGGGAGAGGAACATTGGAAGAGTCGTAGTCTATTAAATCTTGGGATAACTTTAAATAATTCTCCCTTAACATAACAACCGTTACATCACCCTTATCTGACTTTGTAACAATTAACTTAGGATGTACTTTAAAAAAAAACTTTGTTTCTGACAACAAGTTCCGAAATATAGATGGATGACTATTCTTCCTGTAAGCATGATTGGTGATGACATTAATGGATTTGGCAACTGCTAAATTCCTATTATCAATATTAGGAATTAATGACGAAATATAATCTATGTCGGAAAGGATGGATTTGATTGGTACATCAAGATGTAATCGAGGTTCCACACTGAATTTGGGACCTAAGGAAAGAAACTTCTCAACATTAGGAGGGATATTTACATTGGAAAGATTTTTTATCCAAGAAGATTTGGTTTTAAGAAATGCACCATACCACTCGGTTTTTAAATTATTGAATTTCTTTATGTTCCTAGTTTTAGTACCATGAAAAGATCTATTGTAATGTCTCAACTCTCGTTGAAAGAAGTTGTTACAGATAAATTCATTAGTAATGTTAATTATATCTGTTTTCAATTTAGAAAGAGTGTCTTGTCTTCAAGAGTAACAATTAAATTATGATTAATACCAATTTCCATATTCAACAATTTGTATCCCAACCCGCTAATAAACCTTCTTGTAACGTGTGTGTGTGAATCCTGCCGACATATCAAATTTTCTACAGGAATACTGGAATTCATTATATGACTGGGCAGAACACCTGCTTTTCTACACTTCAAAAGAAAAATTCTTCTATTCAGTTCCTTAGCTAATTTCATCTTGGTCTTGGACCCTTTCTTCAAAAACCCAACTGCTAATGTCCAATAGGTGGTCTGAATATCTTCAAAAAACCCCATCATAAAATTAAGCAAAAAAGCGATAAACGCCTATGATCGTTGCTGATCAATTAAGACACAAAAGAACAAATACTATTGAGGTTAGCAGCAAAAGGAAAAGTGTACTATTCTTAGATTCACAAGCTTTCGCAAATATTTATTTGCATCTTCAGGGAACTACAAAGACAGAGAGAAAACATAAATTACAAAAACAGTCCGCGACAACAGTTTCATAACTTACGCTAATTGAGAATGTATCATTGATCTTAACATAAGGACAATCGTTAAACAGTTAAAATTAAAGAAAGAAACAAGTCCAGATTGCATTACAAACACTAACAGTCACATATTAAAATATTTTAAAATCATTAAAAGGTTGAAACATTAAAGCAGCAAGAATTCACACAAGCACATGGATCTATTTTAAATTGTATCTAAATTTGAAAACAGAATAAGGACAGGTTCTTCTTTCTTATTAAATAGAAAAGAAAAATTAATAAAAAATTATTAATTACCACGACCATAATGACCTAAACTGAAAACGATCGAAATAATATATACATTTGAATAGAATACGAATACGAGGGAGGTACAATAATTCGGTCGATGTTATGTAGAAATATTGCTAGAATTATTACCAATCTGCTTACAGGAATTTTGCTTGTCTAGAGTCAAATCCTCTGAAAAATGAAGGCCATTTCCAAAAATAATCTTTTACTGTAGTTTCTTTCACATGATAGAATCTTAATCCCTTCAAAATCTATTTCATGATGTAAGGAGGAAACATGATTGGCAAGAGAACATCTCTCTGGATGCAGTCTTATATCGCTTCTATGGAGAGATACACGACTAGACAGCTTTTGAGAGGTCTAGCCAATATATGTATGATCACAGCTATTGCAAACAAGTTTATAGACCACATTACTACTATCTAAGGTAGGTATTTTGTCTTTTAAGGGACTATAAATCGATTTTCCCAATACGGCACTCCTACAAGCAAACTTAACATTGTAATTTGATACTGATTGTAATTTGTAATTGCTCCACGTTTTTGGGTGACAATTTGTTATGTATTCTATATCTATTTATTGTTTGTGATTGAATAATCGTTAAGCATGTATAACAAAGGGTAGGGTTCAATTGCGCCATTCAAATTTACTTTAATTATTGGATTGTGAAATTGAAATGAACAAACTTATGATTTCAGGAATTTTAATTATGAAATATTGTTACTGCATCTATATACACATATCATAGGTAACAATCCAAAATTATTACCATAATAACATACAATTAAAATTTTCTTATTTCAAATAAAAAATATAAACCGCCAATGACCGTCAAATTTGAGAAAATGTGTATTTATTTTTCTCCGCAAATGTTAGAAAGGAAACCCCAATGACACTGATCACGCACAGATCCGTTTTATGAGCTCATAAAATTGATAAAATTTTCGTACCTTATATTACTCCGGATTTATGGTTGTGTGGTCCAAAACAAACTTAGAATATTTTTCAACACCAACAGCTATGACTTTTGTAAGCACCTGTACGTCTCTCAACTCTCTATGCCATTTGATTCCAATTTCGAATAAATTTTAGTACGTACCAAATTGTATTTTAATAGTTTGAATATTCTTATTTCTTCTGATTATTACTTTAAAATTCGTTTAATTTTCCTTTTTATTAAATATACAGGTTTTAATATTTTATATTCAGGATACAATTTATCTCCTTTCCCAGATTTTTTTGACGTCTCAAAAATTTTAGTGACGTTTTTTTTATTTTTTACCATAATCTATCTCGTTGCGAGTTGCTAGCGAAACTAATCTCTCTATCGAATGAACTGTTAATTTCTAAAGCCGTATATACATGAAAATAACATTTTGGTTTTATAAATTAGAATATATAGAGATGAAAATTTTTATACATATAAATATTAACATAACTTACTTACTATTTATTAAAAATTCCTGAAATCCCTTGCATAAAACAACATATTTACTAACTATATAAAAATTCAACGTGTTTCTTCTAAATTACATTCTTATTTCGACGATTCTTTTGAAATTGATTACCATGAATCCACTTAAACAAACATGTTTGTTATCTCTATGGATTCTTCCGCATTTACATGGAATGCCCCTTTTATCCTTTGAAGAATGATCGATTTGAGTTTGAGCGTGTCTTGAAGATTCGATACGGTTCATTAGATAAATTAATACAGAACTACTCAAGTGATTTCGTAATTTCTGTGTTGTTCCTTCGATTATCTTATCTTTGGCCCTACGTTTTGCTTCCAATGTAGTGACTGCTACTTTTAAATCGGACAATGTTTCCGGTACAATGCTAGAAGCTGGTTTTACCAAGAGTAGGTTTATCGTTTCTGAATTGCTGCATCTCTCATCTATATAACTAGATCTCTTTTCTTAAGTAAACATATAAAATATAATACTGTACACTTATAGTTAAATTGATTCCAAATAGAACTGAAATACAGGCCATAAAGACAGTAGCAAAATATTCATTTATTAAAATGAATTACTATTATTACAAGAAGTATTAGTCCGAAGGAATGTAGATTATTATTATTTAACTCGATTAATCATTTATTACAATATAAAACCATCTTTTCCCATATTCTTTTATTCCCTATTATATTTATTGTATGAGGAACCACTTTTTTGATCTCCGTTCTTAGTTCTTAGGATTCATGTTTGGTTTAATTTTAAAACCAAAGCAGTATGTATCTCCATATAGTTTAAATTTTGAATATCAGCAGTTTTATTGATTTCGTCACAACGTCAATGCAGTCAAGAAAATAGATTCAAAGTACTCATTACACTTGCTGGATGGTTCATACTATGAAAATATATATATATATATATATATATATATATATATATATATATATATATATATATACATTCACGGCGTGAAGTGGCATCCGCCCATGTTAAAATCGCGGTAGCTGTGGCGTCCGCGGCACTATGACACCCGATATACGGACGCCACAGTGCATTGAGCTCCAAAATATCGCAAACGGTTCAGTGAATGCTTGGGTATCTATTGCTGATGAAATCAGCAGGACGTCACTTTGGTCGTTTTTTGTATAAACCTATACACCAAGGTTCACAGGTTCTCCGTACGCGGCGTTATAGTAGCACACTTATATATTTATTATACATCTGACGCACAAAGTGGCATCCGTCAGTATACATATCGAAGAACGGTATAGTTTGGCGTCAGTATATGTATTTTTCTTGCATAGTGGCATTCTGGCAGTGTTGTCGATCTCACTTTTGGTTATAGAAAGCTTTTGACATTGAATGTGATGATTTATATCTGTTTTAATTTTTTGATACCATTGTTGACAGTGCGGAGGATGCTAGTTATTGCAGAATATTCACCGTTATCAATAGAAAAATTATATTTTCGTTCTACAATTCTCAAATCTGATTTTGATGCAAAATAAAACACTACTGGCGATAAAAATGAATAATGCTGGCGATAAAACAAACCAAGAATTCTGAATTTCCGTAAATAAGGGGAAAATGATTTGAATTTTCTAACGTAAACCACGAGTTGAAGTAAAATTACTACTCAATTTTCAGGTTAATTTTCGAATGAGTATATTTTTCTACCTCACTATAGGAGAAGTCAAGTTTTTTTGTTTGAAAATTCCGAAAACCTAAATGCAATAAGATTACTAGGTGGATTGTTAGTAGTTGACCTAGAATAATGAATTTCACAAAAATTTCGGAGACGTTGAAACTCTCTCTGGCATATACAGGGTGTATCAATGATAACTGTATGGACGATAACTGAATCCTTATTTGATCTAAGGCAAAAAATGTTTTAAATAAAAGTTGTAGAGAGCAATAAAAGCTATATATACACACTAGAGTATTTCTCAAACACCATAGCGGTTTGGTGTTGGGAAAAAACTCTAGTCTGTTCATTACTACACCACCGGTTCCAAACAGTGCAGAACAAAAATGAAAGCTTTGTTCCAATATATAGGGAGTCTGATAAATGCAAAACTTAAACATGTGCTAATGGTTCTACTGGTGTGATGTCTGTATACAGGGTGTCCCAGACCAACATCCAATTAATCCTACAGAGTGAACTAGAGCTCAAAATTGGGCGATTGAAATCAACTTTCCTTTATATGCTCCATTGAGCCGTGTGAGTTTGATGAAGGTTTTTTTTCATACTCTTGAATAATTCGAAACCCGTGAGAAGTTAGGCTCTGAATTTTGAAGAAAAAATTTTAAACAGAATTTCAAAAAGAAAAGTGTGAACACAAAATTTTAAAAAAAGTCTTGAATTCACTTGAATTGCTAGACTTAGGTGTAATGCTAATGAAGATCATATCAAACGAATAAGGAATCTAAAGAGATAATGAAGTAGTGAGGAATCCATCATGACTCTGTAAAAGGTTTCAAATCAGTATCATCATTAAAGCTCTTCTCTATTGTGTGTTTTAGATAGAATAGACATAAATAAATATTTAATGAAACTTATACAAATGTTTGTACAAAAAATAAACAGTACATATTCCAAATAAATATACGTTCTCTTTATATACGGGTGTTTCTTAAGTAATCTAAAATATTGTAGTGGTTGCTTCGTCACTCCATTTTAAGACGAAAAGATCTCATAAATATATGTGATAAGTCTTATCGTTATTGAGATACAGGGTGTTGAATTATTTCTTATTTCAACTTTCATGTTCTATAAATCGGTTTGAAATGCCGGTGGAAAAATGCCGTATTTTTTTTATGATTGTACTCACCTCCCTCTTTCGATTTAGATATTTCCAATTCATAAACGTAGCCACTACGATTTTTTTAGAGTGATATTTAATAAAAAAATTTAGCCACCTTAAAAAAATTCGTAGCGGCTACGTTTATGAATTGAAAAGTACGAAATCAGTAAACATCTAAAGAGGGGAGTGAGTACAAAATAAAAAAAAGACGGCACTTTACCACCGGCACAGAATGAGTTATAAAACATCAAAGTTGAAATAATACAACAATTCAGTAACCTGTATCTCATTAACGACAAGACTTATCACACATGTTTATCAGAACTTTTCGACTTAAAATGGAGTGAAAAGGGCGTCCACTACTATATTTTAGATAACTTAGTAAACACCCTGTATGGTTTGCCAACGAAATTACTAGCCAACCCGATATTTTGTTATTAAATGAGCGGACGATTTGAAATTTGGGTGATTTGTATATGTTAAACATTTATCATATCCTTGTCTTATCTTTGACGAAAAAAATAAAATCATAAAAAAACTTGTTAAAGACTAACTTTTATTCAAATGCGATAGAAAGTAAAAAATAATTTCTTTGGATGTATAACGTGGATTATTCTGTATATTACAGATTAAAAAGCTTGTGTATCCGAACTAAACATTTTTGCGGCATGATGTGTGTGAAAAAAAATTGTATACTGAGTATCGTTATAATTGGGCCACGCTTACGTTTTTCTTTTCAAATACGAATCTATATTACTTTTCCGCCCAACCTATCTAATATGCGAGGAAAGTATTGGTTTACCCCAAAAAAGTTGGAATTTTCAAATTTCTTTTTTGAGATATGTTTACGTTTTCCATAAACAACAACAAGAAAAAACGGTTTTTACAAAAAAATCCTTTGTGTATGTCGTCGTCGTTGTCGTCGGCCACTTTTCGTTACATACCTTGTTAGCTCTATAGAGCCTTCGAAGTGCAACAAGTGACCAATTTCATGATTGCATATTGTTAAGGATATGTCACAGATATACCCTATTGATTTTCAGCTCACGAGAGCCAGTACAACGGGTGCTATGGTACTTGAAGTACGACTTTTTGGTAATTTTTTGAGAAATTTCAGTTTGTTAGCACGATATAGCCTCTGGAGTTCAACAAGTCACCAATTTTATGATTGAATAATATTCAGGACATCACGCAGATGAACCCTATTGATATTCAGCTCACCAGAGCCAGTACAACAGGTGCTATAGTACTTTAAGTACGATATTTTTGGGGAAATTTCAGATTTTTAGCACGATAAAGCCTCCGGAGTGCATACAAGTGACCAATTTCATGATTGTATATTATTCGGAGCGTCTCAAAGATGAACCCTATTGATATTCAGTTTACTAACGCCAGTGCACCGGGTGCTATGGTACTTGTAGTACCAAATTTTTGTCATTTTTGGAGAATTTTCAGTTTGTTAGCACGATACAGCCTCCAGAGTGTATAAAAGTTACCAATTTTATGATTGAATATTGTTCAAGATGTCTCACATATGTACCCTACTGATTTTTAGCTAACTATAACGAGTACAGCGGGTCCTATGAATCCAGATATACTATATTTTTGGAGAAATTTCGGCTTGTTAGCACGATACATCCCCCGAAGTGTATACAAGTGACAATTTTATGATAGAATATTATTCAGGGCCTCTGATGCGGAATTGTTAGTTTTAATCTTTAAAACCGTTTATTTTTAATTGCATTGTTTCTAATGCCAAGAGTCATGTTTCATATCCGCGTATTATTTACATCTGAACTAAAGAGTGTTTTGGAAATATTTTACTATAATGGTAAAATTTCAAATCTTCAATTAAGTTCTTGTTGTATGATCAACTTAGCATTGATTTACTTCTTACTCACTGATATTTTTCAATTACAGCTGTTATGGAATATTAAAAGCGGTTAAAATTGTTCTCGTAATAGTTCAATTTTTTCAAAACACTGTAGTTCAGATGAAAATACTACGCCAATATGAAATCTCTTGGCCTTCAAAAAATTGCAGTGAAAAATACAGGTCCGTATTTGAAAATAAAATTTTGTGGGTGGCCCAATGTGTACCATACTTTCTATACAATATTTATTCGCATGTGGATAGTCTACAAAAAGTTGCTATGGCAAAGTTTTGGAAAATCCTCGCAAATAAAAAGATGTAGGTAAAAGAAGAATTTCATAATTTTCAATTTTTCCGGTATAACTCCAGAACTAAAGAAGCTAGATTGTCTTGATTCAAATAAATGACCTCTGAAATACACAACTTTGCCCCCATTTAACCATCCCTATATCTCTTACCGTTACCATGATTCCAATGCATAGACTCGAATTTGAATAGCATTGTATAAGAAGTGTGGAAAGTGACATATTCCGTACGAGTGCAGGAAATACAATTTCTAACGAGTTATGTACTTTAATTTTCCTACGACGATGAATATACAAATTGTGTGAATAATGAGTGTTAAAATATGAATTCTGAGTATATAATTATTATCATGCGAACTAACATAAAGCAAAAGTTGTTTTTCGTTAGTCCGCATTCGGTCCTCTCCATTGCCCTTTTTCCTATTACGACTAATCAAATACTGAACTTATTGCTTCACACGGATTCTGTCGTACGACGAAGTCCATATTTTCTTTCTTTTTCTAATAATTATCCATTAATTTAATTTTAATTACTTCTCTTAATGTTGTCCAATTTTAGTTCTGTTTGACGTTTGCATAATTATGTAAATTTTCCTCACTATTTTTAATAAAATTTGCCCACAGTATATTTCCCATATTACCAACTGACACATCTTGGATTCTGCTGGATGCCACGGGCATGTGACAGCTTTCCTTTCATAATACTTTTCATGTGAATTATATATACATTTAAGGCCTGATGATAGCTCAGTGTGCCGAAACTAGTTGCCCCTTCAACTTGGAATAATATATGCTGTAGTACGGAGTTTGCGTTTAACTTACTGCTACAGACTACATTTGAGATGAAGAGTCTTTTTCATTTACTCTAATGTAAGTTATAATCTCTGATAAACTACAAATATGAATTGAAAATCATGTTAGATATTTTTGGTTGTGGTAAAAATAAAAAGTCAATTATCCATTAGTTTATTGGTAGTTTGTTTGTTTACAAAGCTGATTCCAAGTTTTATTTCGTTGATATAGATATTAAGTGACTCTAAATTTAATAATAGAGTATATAAAATGAGTAAGGTGTCTCTATCATTTATAATAAAGTATGTCAATGAACAATTATAGGTACTTACAAAGACACTTTCACGTTCTTCTCCACTGCACAAAAACTATGTTTCTAGCAAAGAAACTCGCACCATTATTGAATCAATCTGCGGTAAGTTACAACTATTTCTTTTAATGGAACCTGTCTCCATTGTGATAAAAATCGTAAAATATTATCGTTGTTCTGACAAATTATCAAGAAAAATAGTTCATACTTGTAACTGCGTTATCAAAAATAAGTCCACTTGTTCGTGTAGTGACGTCATCGCCCTCTGATTGGTGTTCGTAGTCACGTGATAATGGGTTATAAATAACGCAATTTAAATTAATTTTATTTAATTTAAGACGAGTAATAAGGTTTTAAAAATGTTATTTCAGGTTTCTAAAAAATGTCTTTTATATGTAAAATGTAGCTTCACATGGATTTGTAACAACCGTCAACGTCTCAATTACTAGAATATGTGTTTCATTCTCATATCTCAAAAGAAAAACAAATTCATATTTAAAATTACTGGAAGTCACTTCGTACGCGATCTATACACAATATACAGGACGCAACAATTCTTGCACAAATTCAAATCTACCTACTAATAATCCATCAAGGTGTTGCCAAATAATAGGAAGCCACACTGTGCGTGATCTCGATGCATTGGGGATGATCTATATGCATATTGTGTATATCGGGGGATGCCACAGCGCTACAAATCTATACGGATGCCACTATCGCGATATATATATATATATATATATATATATATATATATATATATATCGCGATAGCGGTTGAACTGGCGTCTGTATAGATTTGTTGCGCTGTGGCATCTTCCGATATACACAATATGCATATAAAACAGCTCTAATGCATCGAGATCACGCACAGAGTGGCTTCCTATTATTTGGCAACACTGGAACATTGATAGATTATTAGTAGGTAGATTTGAATTTAAGAATCAGTGCGTCCTGTATATTGTGTATAGATCGCGTTCAAAGTGACTCCCAGTAATATTAAATATGTATTTCTTTTTCTTTTGAGAGAGGAGAATGAATCATATATTCTATTAATAGAGATGTTGACGGTTGATTCAAATCCATGTGAAGCTATATTTTATACAAAAAAGACAGTTTTCAGAAACCTAAAATAACATTCTAAAAACCTTATTATTCCTTTTAAATCAAATTTATTTCTCATAAATATGAACTATTTTTCTTGATAATTTGTTATAGCAACGATAATATTTTACGATTTTTATCATAATGGAGACTGGAGCCATCAAAAGAAGTAGTTGTAACTTACCGAAAGTTGATTCTATAATGGTGCGAGTTTCTTTGCTAGAAACATGGTTTTTGTGTAGTGGAGAAGGACGTGAAAATACCTCCGTAAGTACCTATAATTGTACATTGACATACTTTATTACAAATGAGAGAGACACCTTACTCATTTTATCTACTATTTTATCATATTTAGAGCTACTTAACATCTATATCAACGAAATAAAACTTGAAATCAGCTCTGTAAACAAACAAACTACTAATTAATAATTGACTTTTTATTTTTACCACAACCAAAAATATCTAAATTGATTTTCATTTTATATTTGTATTATAACTTACATTAAAGTTAATAAAAAAGGCTATCCATCTCAAATGTATTATGTAGGCAAATAGCAGTATGTAAAACGCAAAATACGTACCATATATTATTACAAGTTACAGGGGGAACTAGTTTCGGCACACTGAGCTATCATCAGGCCTTAAATGTGTATATCATTCACATGAAATGTATTATAAAAGGAAAGCTGTCACATGCCAGTGGCATGCATCGGGATCATGGTGACGGTAAGAGATATAGGGATAGTTAAATAGGGGCAAAGTTGTGTATTTTAGAGGTCATTTATTTGATTCAAGACAATCTAGCTCCTTTAGTTCTGGAGTTATACAGGAAAAATTGAAAATTTTGAAATTTATCTTTTGCCTAATTTTTTTTATTTTGCTAGGATTTTCCAAAACTTTGCCATAACTACTTCTTGTATATTGAACTAATACCAGAATAATTTCAACCTTTTTTGATATTCCATAACAGCTGTAAATCAAAAATATTAGTGAGTAAGAAATGGATCAATGCCAAGTTGATCATACAACAAGATCTTGTTTAATTATTGAAGATTTGAAATTTCACCGGTAATTGTTCAATATTTCCAGAACACTCTGTAGTTCAGATGTAAATACTACGCCGATATGAAACATGACTCTTGGCAGTTGATCAGTGCAATTAAAAATATAGATTCGTATTTGAACATAATAACTTGACGGTGGACAATTTTTACGATACTTTGTATATAATTTTTTTCACATAGAGCATGCCGCAAACATTTTTAGTTCGAACACAAAATCTTTTCAATCTGTAACCTACAGAATAATCCACGTTATACATCCAAAGAAATTAGTTTTTACTTTCTAGCGTATTTGAATGAAAGTTTGTCATAAAAAGTGTTTTTATGATTTTATTATCTGCTTTTTAGTCTACTCGTTAATGTATGCATTCTGATACAGCTTCATTATTATCAGGTAATTTTTCCGTGAGTTCTGAGCTATTATTGTGATTAACTGGCTTGCCATCGTGGAACCGGCTAAATTCGTAACCTCAACCCACAATTGGACAATATTCAGAAATCTCGTCCGATATTTTGGAGCCACCATGTTGAATTTATAAATTTTGACATAAACATTAATATTTTAGGTATTCAAACATCTGACTATAATTTACGGTTCAAATGGAAATTCAATGAAGTTCGTTTTTTTTTAAATAGAATAACCTAAATATTTTTCAATATTTGGATTCTTCAGAACTTGAAATAAGTATCATACTTCATACTCTATTTTCAGCTATGACGATTCCAAGAAATGTCAAATGAGTCACACATTTTATCAGTTTGAAATAAAATAAACTAATATACCTGAAATCCTAAATATATTGCATTGTGATTTTGGTGGCCGTGTATGTTCCAGTACTAAAAACATTCCTTCCGATTATAATGCTGTGAAATTTGATATTTGGGCGCTGATTTTGAAAATAACTTAAGTCACATATTCAGGAACGTTCAACGTAATAAATGATTCTTATGAAGACATTAATTCTCATCCTCATATTAATCAAAATCCCTACATTGAAAATGTCATCATGATACTTCTGAAAATAGCAGCTTTGGACCCAGAACACTTTGGAAGATTATGAATATTGGGTTTAATAGATGGATTCCATTTGAACTAAATTTTTGACGTCGTCATTATTTAGAGAGCTCCTTTCGTAATGACGAATTTCGTTAAGTTTCTGATTGAACCGGAAATGGCAGTTAGATGCTTAAACACCTGACAGAATCATACCATGTATCTATACAAATCACCCAAATTTCAAATTGAGGGCCCATTTAATAAGATAATAGCGGGCTGGCTAGTAATTTCGTTGGCAAACTATAAGATAAAATATGTTTATTTGTAATATATACTGTTTATTTTTTGTACGAACATTTGTGAAGGTTTCATTACATATTTTTTAATGTCTATTCTATATAAAACGCACACTAGAAAGAGCTTTAATGATGATAATGATCAGAAAACTTGTACACAGTCATGATGGATCCCTCACTACTTCATTATATCTTTACGTTCCTTATTTTTTTGATGTGATCTTCATTAGCGTTACAAGTCTATCAATTCTAGTGAATTAAAGACTTTATTAAAGATTTCCTATTCACACTTTTCTTTTTGAAATTCTCTTCCAAAGTTTTTCTTCAAAATTCAGAGCCTAACTTTCCACGGGTTTCGAATTATTCAAGAGTATGAATAAAAACCGTCATCAACCTCACACGGCTCAATGGTGCATATAAAGGTAAATTGATTTCAATCGTCCTATTTTGAGCCCTAGTTCACTCTGTAGGATTAATTGTATGTTGTTCTGGGACACCCTGGATACAGACATCACACCAGTAAAACCAGTTGCACATGTTTAAGTTTTGCATTTATCAGACACCCTGGATATTGGAACATAGCTATCATTTTTGCACTGCACTGCTTGGAATCGGTAGTGTAGTAATGAACAGACTAAAGTTTTTTCTATCACCAAACCGCTATGGTGTTTGGGAAAAATACTCTAGTGTATACATAGCTTTTATTGCTCTCTACAACTTTCATTTAAGACATTTTTTCCTTGGATCAAATAAGGATGCAGCTATCGTCCATCCAGGTATCATTGATACACCCTGTACATGTCAGAGAGAGTTTCAATGTCTCCGAATTTTTTATAAATTTTTGTGGAATCCAATATTCTAGGTCTACTACTAATAACCCACCTAGTAATCTGATTGCATTCAGTTTTTCGGAATTTTCACAAAAAAAAGTTGACTTCTGCTATCTGCTATAGTGAACTAGAAAAATATACCCATACAAAAATTAACCTGAAAATCGAGTAAAACTTTTACTTCATCTCGTGGTTTGCGTTGAAAAATTCTATTAATTTTCCTCTTATTTACATAAATTCAGATTCCTTTAGTTTGTTTTATCGCCAGCATAATTCATTTTTATCACCACTAGTGTTTTATTTTGCCCCAAAATCAGATTTGAGTGAATTGTTGAACGAAAATATCATTTTTCAATTAATAACGGTAGATCTTCTGCAATAACTAACATCCTCGGCACTGTTAAAAATTAAAATCACACATTCAATATTAAAAGCTTTCTATATCCAGAAGTGATGCCGGCAACACTGCTATGATGCCACTTTGCAAGAAAAATACATATACAGACGCCACACTATACCGTTCTTCGATATGTATACTGACGGATGCCAATTTGTGCGTAGGATGTATAATAAATATATAAGTGTACTACTATAGCGCCGCGTACGGAGACTCTGTGAACCTTGGTGTATATGTTTATACAAAAAACGACCAAAGTGACGTCCTGCTGATTATATCAGCAATCGATTCCTAAGCATTCACTGAACCGTTTGCGATATTTTGGAGCTCGATGCACTATAACGTCCGTGAATCGGATGCCATAGTGCCTATGGAAATAAAATAATTTAAGAGAGAAAATAAATAATAAATCAAACCGAAGAAACATAAAGGAAATTCTCAATGTACCCTGTAAATGCACATATGTTAGAGATATCATGAATTCTAGCTATTGAGAGAGAATCTTTTAGAATGTCACCTTATATAAATTGTAACAATCTATTTTTCACATAGTAATAGTCTTAAGATTATGATATGTTTTAAAATATACTAATTAGATAATGTAAGAAACTCTTTGGAAATACTAGAAAATTATTTTAGAATATGTCAGGGAATAAAGTCAAAATAATAAAAACATTAGAGTTATAATGTCTGACATTTGTGAAATCAATTGTAATTTTGGATAGAGCAAGTGAAAGAAAATGTAGTTGTCAGTTTCAAAATATTTTGGAAATTATATAAAAGGAAGTAGTATATGAAATTCGATTACTTGGAAATATAAAACGGAATGTTCTAAAAAGATAAATAAACAATTTGAAACCTGAAATGAGATTCACCAACAAAAATGTTTATAACCGATTTGATTGGTGAATTATTATTGAAATGTTTTGATCAGCGGCAAGCGGATTGAAAATGAAGAAAAAATTCACGGAGGAAGTTTGTTGATAATGTACACTATTAAGTAGGTAGAATTTCTTTTTTAACGATGAATGGGGGTGAAAGTTAAATCTTTGGAAGAGAATTTTGAACAACTAGAAAAGCGGCACTATCTGAATGGTAAATATAAAAAGAAATACATTATTCTTTAATATAATTCAATGAAATCTATAAATAAAACTGATAAATAGAAAAATAACAAGAAATTGGTAAAAATAGCAGAATACTAACCTTAAATATTTATCCGAATAATCAAGTAAAGTTTTGTATCGTGGAAATGATATCTCCACGATACATCCCAGAAAGAATTGGACTATTGAAACCCATCAAAGATGTATTGATGTAGATGAAATATAACATCATCTTTGGTTCATACCTAAACACAAAGAACTGTACAGTATCCCAGGAAGAATCCTACAAGAATGAAACAAGGTGAATTGGACATAAGTGAACAGGTATTTGAAAACTATTTCATTTTAAAAAGTTGAATAAACTCACTTGTATTGTGTGTATATAGTTAAACTTTGAAATTTCACAGACAGTGTTCATCACCATATCCGCCATTTTTTATCCTAGAGTTTTTGACAAGATATGTAGTGTGTATAATATGTTGCATAGTTGTGCTTATATTTAATAATAATCCATTCAAGTGAATGTGTATTGAATGAACGATCATCATATATAAGTTGTTCTTTTTAAAAATTTTGTATTTGAATAATGTATTTGTTTTCCTTGATTTCGCATTAAATAACTGAAGCCTTTGCGGAATCCAGCCTGTTCTCGTGGTTGGGCCGAGTCTAGTGTATTTTGTATTCTGTTGTGAATGATGTTTGTGAATACCTTGTACGTCACTGGTAGTAGACTTATTGGTCTGTAGTTCTTAATGTCTTCTTTGCTGCCTTTCTTGTGTATCAACACTATAAGGGCGCTGTCCCACTCTTTAGGTATGCTCCTGGACATCAGACAGTTCGTGTATAGTTTGGCAAGGTACTTCCATGTTTTAGCTCCTGCATTTTTGAGTATTTCGGTCGTGATGCCGTCATTTCCCGCTGCTTTGCCATTTTTCACGCTTTTCAGTGCTATTTCTACTTCCTCCACCAATACTTCTGAGTGTTCTATTATTTCTTCCAAGTTTTCAGGGGCCTTGTATAGGTCTCCATAGAATTTGGATACTAGGTCTATTATTTCATTCCTGTCTGTGGTTCTTGTGTTTTCATCAGTTAATGCAACTATCTGTATTTTCCCTATTATTAGTGCCCTTTTTGCATTTTGGTAGCTTTTACGGTTTTCTATTGTTGTTTGTACCAGTTTCTCGTTGTAATTTCTGATATCTTCTGCGATTTTCTTTCGTATCGTCTTGCACAGTTCGGTGTATTCAATTCTTTGAATGTTTGTTCTCTTTCTCATTTCTCTTCGTTTTTGTAATAGTGCTTTTGTTTCCGGAGTTAGTTTTTTGTGTTTACCTCGTTGTTGCAGACCTCCCACTTCTACGGCGCAGTTTCGAATTGTGTCTATCAGTTCAGGGTTGTTATATTCCACTTTTTGTAGTATTTCTTCTAGTAGTGCTTCATATTGGTGAGAGTTCTCTTTCAGCCTTTCGTTGTTTATGTTTTCCGTTGTGTTGGTTTTGATTAGTCTTGACCTTTCTAGTTTTATATCTAAGACCACAATATATATACATATAAATATATATATATATATATATATATATATATATATACACAATATATATATATATTTATATATATATATATATATATATATATATATATATATATATATATAAATACCTTTTATTGCCACAACTTTGGCAGATTGCAGCGGCCACTCTGTCGAAGGGTCGAAGAGCTACTCAGGCGTGGGTTATATACTTGTAGAGACTCAAGGAGTAGGTCTTACCGGTATGCGGGTAATCCTACTTATTTTTACGTTACGAGACGGAAAGATAAGTGGGCGCCACTCTTAGCCCTACTAGTCTATAAGTTACCTCACATCAACCAATCCCTGTCAACAAAACAAGAAGTTGGAAGGTTATAAAAAATGAACTACGTTATTTAATATTTACAAGTAGATTTATTTAATAAAAATTATATGTTAAATGAAAATTGATATTTAAAAATATTAATAAATTTTACAACTTGATTTATCATTTAAAAAAAAATTAGTAACTGGAAGGAAATTGGAATTTCAAAATGTTATATAAAAAAATTTAGATTCTGAAAGAAAATTAAACATGTATTAAAAATTTTAGAAAGAAGATATTAATTAACATGTGGTACAAAATTATTAAGTTAATTAATCCATGAATAGTAGTTGGAAATAATCGATGGTTTTTACGATTATGGACGTTAGTGCTTTCCTCGTTCTTTTTCTTTTCCAACGATGAATATGATGACGTACACAAGAATCGGGAACCAATCAACTGGCTGCGTCAAGTCCAGTCAAGTCGGTTTTGAGTAGAGCCGTGATCCCCGCGGGTAGAGTTCAACTGGTTGAATTTTAGCCGGTGAAAAGGCTTAGGTCGGTAAAATAATTTTTAGGCCGGTAAGAAAAAGTTCTAGAAAAGACACTTGAATCAGATATAGTTCTTGAATTCAGTAAAATGCAGGATATCTGGAGATTGAAATTACAGTGGGTACAAGTAACATAAGTACAAAATTATGAAATGATATGTAAACAACGTAGTTCATATATCCTGCATTTTACAATATTATAAGAAAAGTTATTTATTTTAGAAATAAAAAGCACAATAAAAATCATAAGAAAAGTTACTAATTCATTCAATTTTATTTTAATGGCTTTTCAACGTAGAATTCCATTGGTATAAAAAATATAAAAAACCAGAACAAGTGGTTCATGTTTCCTGTATCAATATTTCAATAGAGATTTTAGAAATAGAAGCACAATAAGAATCATAGGAAAAGTAACCAATTCATTTAGTTTCAATTCAACATTTCTTCAACGTAAAATTCTATTGTTATAAAAAAAGATATAAAAGACCAGAACAAAATATTTAAAACAAAAACGAAATTGACATAATATATCTCTGGTACTGAATGTTTCAAACAAAAATTAATCTGAAACTATTAAGTACAATGTGAGAAAGAATTAGCGAAGGAATATCATATATTTCAAGCGAAACGACTCACCTTACATAAAAATGCACTTCGATACGGTAGGATGACAGAACTCAGCAATAAGTATATTTCCTTAGAGAACTAACGGCAGAACCTCAGCGCGCATTGGCTCAAATATCCTGATGAAAACGAACTCATCCGAAAACTTCAAATTCGACAACCATCGACAAGAACTATTATTCGATGCTACGAGGGGTAAACGAAATTTACGTTACTCTTTCATCGACGAGAAATATTACGAGTGGTGAACTAAATTCACGTTACACATTCATAAAACACATGTTCGGCTAAAGCACATCTGTTTTATGAAGGCCATTCTATGGATTATCAATCTGCCAAATTTTTGGCAATAGAAGGTAATTATAGAAAACGGATATGTATACATATATATATATATATATATATATATATATATATATATATATATATATATATATAATGGATATTTTTGTGGGAATGTGGCAAAAATATCCATTACAAATAAGTTGGCAAATATCTTTCTTCAAATATATATATATATATATATATATATATATATAAATATATTTATATATATTAATACAGATCATCTATTAGAGTTGTCTCAATTTTGTGGTAGATAGTAGAAGTTGTATATCTATACAACCAGATTCAAAAGCCATTTCATTATAAAGCCAGTGCGTGCATAATTCGAATAAGAATAGCATCGTGTGTAGTGAATGTGTTCGAGATTTCTAAATAAAATTTAGAAGGTATCCTGAATTCTAAGAAGGTCATTTAGAATTGTACGAGTTGTCTAGTCATTAGTTGGTGAATCCGATCCAGTTTTTTTACAATAATTTCTCGAGAATTACTAAGGCCTATTTTAAATAGAATTTGACATAGATGCATCTATTAGATTTTTGATTGAAACCAAAATTAGTAAGTCATATAAGGAAATTCACATAAGAGAAGAAAAATTTGGAAATAGATAAATTTGAGTGAAGCTTGTTTTTTGACATTTATACACATCAAGATTTAGATCAACAATTGGAACTTTTATTAAACGTTTTTCATTAGATTAATTTATAGCATATAGGTTGTAGTAATTTTGAGTTTCGTAGACGACTGTTGTTTCGTTTGTAATAATTTTGGGGAATATGAATTTGTTAATTTTTATTTGGTAGTATAATATAGAAGTTTGCATTCCTACTCAGTATAGTCTTTTTCATAACATAATTTCAGGAAATTAAACATTTTTCATTAAATAAAACTGTCGATTAAATCAGTGACAGTTGATAATTTTCAGTGACAGAAATATTGGAAACGTCATCAGATATTTGAAGGGCCTTTCATAATATTAAACATACAGTTTCTATAGGTTCTGAACAATAGTGAAACAGATAATTTTGAGATACGTAAAAATATATACAAATTTTGAATAATTAATTTTGATGTTGTTTGATCCCACCCTGAGCAAAGAGTAATAGGTCGATTATACATATAAATTCATTTTTATAAATACCAAATTAATATTTATTAGAGCCGGGCATATTTTTGACAACTACTGTGAAAGTTGAAATTTCGTACATAAATTTTTAAGTTGTAGAAGAATTGTCGCTGCGACAATATACAATAACGTGAGGTGAATTGAAATTCATCTTTACAGGAAGGTTTACGTTGAAATTATAGAATTAAAAGTCATAACAGAATATTAAATATATATTATTGTGAAAAAATAATGCTACACACTGTACATATATCTAGCACGAGTTAATTACAATTTGAAATATTAACGAGTATAAAATTATTGAAGGAAAAACTATTCGAGAGTCAAATTTAAACTAAATTAAACAAATGAAATGTCTTTAAACTTTATAATGTACCTTGTATACACATACATGACACCAATATAATAGGATTCAAACTATTTAAGAGAAAAATTTAAAAAAAAACATCACCTGTTATGAAATGAATGAGTCCACTCTTCAATTGAAATCGTTAAATGTTTATGCATTATCTTAAATTCCCATTAGATACCATTAAACTATTTAGAAGCCCTAGAAATGTTTCTTGTATTATATCCAAAGGTGAAATTCCAAATAAAAACATAAGGGTTATAAAATATTTGACATCTGCTTGAAGTATGTGTCAGCTGGGTAGAGAAAAGTCGATAACAGCTGATAAATTTTAAGAATTAATAAAATGCAAAAGATATATATAGGTATTGTTTGTTTAGAATTGTTAAAAAGTATGTTTTATAATTAAAAAGTTACTATCTTGAATAATAAAATGAAATCTTTTAAATGAACTACTATGAGTTATTTTGATTGGTTGCAAACATTTATGTGATTTCAATAAACAGAGGGCTGATAGAGGAATGAGATTTTTTGTTTTGGAGAAAAGAAAGTTGTTGATTTTGAAGAAAAAAAGGTAGTAGGGTGTTGGTGCTAAGAAAAGCTAAAAGAAACACATTATTTTTCTTTCATAATAATTATAAGACTTGTAAAATTTATAGCCAATATTAAAAAATGAATAGTGATACTAACCTTCTAAAACGATTCCTGAACTAAATATTTGATATATACAGTGTAGATATCCTTTACATAATCCCAGAAGAAAATACTGAAAGACTTTTCAGTAATGAAGTGATACAAATGAACTGTGAATCCAGTTTCCCAAAAAGACTAGTGAAACTAACCTTATAAAACGATTCCTGAATTAAATATTCCATGTATACATTGTAAATATCCTTTACACAATCCCAGAAGAAAATACTGAAAGGCTTTTCAGTAGCGAGTTGATTCAAATGAACTGTGAATCCAGCTTCCCAAGAAATTTTCCAGAACTTTCCTAAAAGGCAAGCAAAATGAATATTCTTCTATAGAACATTGGTGGAGAACATAAGGTATTTCATATTTTTTTTTTAAATGAAAACTTACTTGTATATATAAAGGAATATTAGGTATTGAATTATATCCGATAATCTTATGTACTTATCACAATCGTCCATGTTTTTTTTGTTGAAATGTTGAATACAATTACCAACAAAACTTAAACGCACAATAAGTTGCATACGTACACGTATAATTTCATTGGTATGAATTTTGTGTGAAAGACCATCATAGATAAGTTTTATTTTTCTTTATATATCGTATGCAAGGAAAAATAATGTATTTTTTGATTTTTTACGAGATAAAAATTCTTTTCTCTTTATTAAATAGAATCTTATATCTGTGAATCTTGATTCAGTGTTTTCTTTTGTAAGTTGGCAATACTGTTTACACAGCATTCACCACTGAAGGTTTCCTTGAGATAAAGTATACAGGACCGCACTACAGAGATTTATAAAAAAAATTAATTTAACAGAATTTTTTTTAATATCAAATATTTGGCGCATATAAAATAATAATAACAAGATTTATTATATATATATATATATATATATATATATATATATATATATATATATATATAAAGCCCATGAACCTGGATCCTGAGAAGCTGAGTTCTCATATAAAAATGTATAATAAGAAGAGATAAAGGTAAGTGCATTGTGTGGCATTATTGAACAAAATAATTTCTTAAATATACCGGGCGAATTGAATTAAAATTTTATTGAATTTGAAACACAAATAGTAAACCACAATTATATATATATATATATATATATATATATATATATATATATATATATATATATATATATATATACATATATATATGAATTATATGGGTCACTTCGGACTCCACCGCAAATATATATCAAATAGACAAAAAAAGAATGCACGTTGGTATACCTATATGACCCGAAATATAATATATGTCAAACCCGGAGATACAAATTTTACTTAGTATATTATGTATATATTCATAGGCAACAATTTAGAAAAAATGAGTTGATTTGAATTTACTTTTAAGCAGCATAATAGTAGTTAATAGTAGTCGAATTCCCTCGATATCACTATTCCTCTAAATCCAGACCACCTCAGGTTCGGTGGAGATAACCAAAGTTCCGCCCAAAAAAATATCCACGGCTTCAATTCCCAAATTAATCAACAGCCAACCAAAAATAAAAACCCCCTATGAGAAAAAAGAACAAATTAGCCTACAGTATCAGAGCTAAACTGTTTTTTTCGACGTTTCCTCGTAACTTTCCATTACATTAAATCAATTATAATTGACTAAAAATCGCAGATTTTACCAACCTTTTTTTCTTACTAGAATAAGAGCCGATTTGCTTACTGTATTCACAAAAAAAATATGAGGAGTGATCTTAACACTTTTACTACTGAGCATTCTGGTGCAAAATGATGTAGAGCAGCTAACACACTTTTTTATTAAATATATTTTCTTCCATTAAAAATACTACTAACATGAAAATAAAAAGTTTTTTTCACAAGAAACAAGTTATTTGACTATGTTCAAATATGGGACACAGAGTCTGTGTATAAAAATGTGCACTTATTAACTTTGAACTGTGTACCATATTTGACCACGCTTCTTATTTACGTAAACTGCAGTTATGAACATCAAAAAAACCATCATGCATGAAAATATTTGTTCACATCCTTGGTAGTGCATTTTTGTTCTGGAAGTGTTTGACATTGCGTAGCCTCGACTGTTTCTTTCACTGTTAGCCTTGTAGCATCTGGTACATCTACCTCTTGATTCTGTCTCTATCAGTTTGTGATTTCAGAAGCCGCTTCAGAAGGAATATCTATTACACTATGCCTATTATTAAAAATTTTGTTTGTAATTTCCTCCCTAAATTTGGTTATGCTTATACTTTTTTTTGTAACATATTGATATGCTATGTGAGCATCCACCACTGCAGTATGTGTAAGTAATTCTATGGCAGGCAACTTTCCTATACTATTTATACCGCGTCGTACAGCGGTCGAGTAGGAAGCTTTTTAGTCTGACACATGTATCAAAGACTTGATACTGTTATACTTTGATTGTACATCTGTCATTTCAGGAACTGCTTTAGTTGTCAAAAATAAGACCTCCCTTTTGTCTTTCCATTTTCCTACTATTACATGTGTATTACTTTCACGTGAAGTAACTGGCTTAAGGTTAAACTTCCGATTCTTACTTAGAGGCCCAATCAGGTCTGTCTTCCTATCCAGAAGGGCATGTGCCTGGCTAACGCTAGTATAAAAGCTGTCTGTAGATAGTAGACGTCCGCAATCTAAGTGAGGCTCCATAAGTTCGAGAACCACGCGACTGGCTGTTCGTTTGCGTTGTTCTCTTTACCAGAATATACCTTCAGGTTGTACGTATAACCTTTCTCCGCACACAGTTTGAAAATGTCAACTCCGTATTTGTGCCGTTTACCTGAAATGTATTGTCGGAAACATAATCGACCTCTGAAGGGAATCGTTGTCTCACCAATACACACTTCCTTTTTGAGAGTACATGCTGCTTGATAGTGAAAAATCAGACCATCTGCCAAGGGTTGAATCTTGCATTACCGATTGTTAGGATCTGCTGTTTCTTTACTTGAGGAATGCAGAATGGATAAAAGTAACTCAAATCGCATTCTGGACATACCAATGTACTTTCTCACTTCACTTTGATACAATATATTACACGAAAAGTAGTCTTTCGGCGTAAGCTTTTCATCTAATCCCATCCATATTAGCATTCCGATAAATGCCAATATTTCTAACTCGTCGGTATCTTTCCAGTAAGTAAACAATGCACTTTTTTGGATACTTTCATTTGCTATACAATTTATAATTTTTTGTTCTGCATAATGGTTTGTTTCTTTAACTATTGAAGGTACGATATCTGCCAAAAAGAGCTTATGAAAATCTGAAGGCGCATCTTCACTTCTTTTTGCAAAACAGCCTGGGTTTTCGCTGAATGGAAAGTCCTTCAAATTTCATAAAATAATATGTTTTTTACTCGCGTGCGAAAAGTAATTATACACTTATATATTTGCGCACGCAAACTCTTTGTGCACTCATTTTTGTTACGCATAATTACCGTATTTCTGTTGAAACATAGAGTTTCATCATTTATTTAAGAATTCTACTTTTCTAAGACACTCGTAGAAAAAGTATTGTGCCTAATACTTGCGGCAAAGCGTCTTTCCCGCTTATCCGATTATTTCTTCGCGTCGTTCATCTAACTGCTGTTACGTGCTGGGAAGTATCACTTTACGCACTTGTTAAGAAAATGTATATCGTAGAATCCCAAAATTAGCTAGTTTCATTTTATTCTATGAATGAACAATCATTCCAGATAACCCGAACTTACGATCCACCTCCTCCCTCGTCTATATTGTTGTCGCTCACACTTGAACTACTTTCGCCATTTTCTGTCAAATTTCCGTCGGTATCCAAAGTGCTGTTGACAGCCCCGGTATTTGCGTTTGCTTGAACGAAATTTTCTAACCGTCGTCTTTTTTCAACTATGTCAGCATCAAACTCACTATCCGTACTTTGCGATGATTCCAAATTATAATAGTCCGGATCACGTACTGAGTCGTCGGTGTCCGACTGGTATTCGATATCGCTCATATTTTTTACTATTTCTTCCAACTCTCTATTATTTAACGCCCTACTGATCATTTTGCATTAAAAAAGCGGCCGATTACGATGAATGTAAGTGTCAAACTGATTTCAATCTGTATACAAAACATATTTATTACAATCTAGCAATGGTGATCAGAAGAGTTCAGCTGTGCTTCCATCTATGATTTTATACCTAAACTATTTGGCCAGTTTTTTGTCATGAACTACGATGCTAAATACGAAGAGAGACTGGGAAAGGGAACTCACCACCCAAAATCTCCAAGAAAACACCATTAGATGGTATACGGATGGTTCAAAAACCACTACTGGAGCAGGCGCTGGAGTATTTGGGCCTGGCACTAGATATTCATTATCGTTAGGCTCCTTTCCAAGCGTCTTTCAGGCAGAAATACTTGTGATTGAAACATGCGTGGAAATGAACCTAGAAAGAAACTATCAGAAATGTGACATCTCGATCCATTCTGATAGTTAAGCTACTATCAAAGCATTGAGCTCCCATGTCATTGACTCAAAGTTGGCATGGGAGTGCCGAAAAAAACTTGATGAATTGGGCAAAAATAACAGGGTATATTTAGTCCGGGTTCCTGGTCACTCGGGAATCACATGAAATGAAGAGGCCAATACACTTGCCAGGAAGGGAGCACAAACGCCCTTTATTTGCCCGGGGCCTTTCTGTGGTGTAGGAAAATGCTCATATAAGAAAGAGTTTCGAAATAAGGAGGAAACCGAAAGAGAAGCACTCTGGCGGTGCCTTCCCGGGTTGGAACATTCCAAAAAGTTCCTGCGGATCTTTGACACTGCTAGATCCAAAAAATATTTGGACCTCAGTAGAAATAAGCTATATCTCCTCACAGGCTTCCTTACAGGACACTGCCGCCTCAGGAAGCACCTAATGAGAATAGGTCTAGCAGAAACTGACGAGTGTAGATTCTGTGGGGAGGAGAATGAAACTCCGGATCACCTAGTTCTGGAATGCCTCGCCATTGCAAGCCAACGCATGAAATTCTTCGGACAAGAAACTTGTAAGAGTGAGGATATAGCTTCGTTCAAACCGTTCCCAATACTAGAGTTCATTAGAACCCTGGAACTGGAAGGCGAGCTGTAGTAGTAGCGAGAACAGCTCTGATAGGGGGGCACAATAAGCCTTAGGTTTCAGTGCATTGTCACCCCGTTAAAATCTAATCTAACCAAATCTAACCTATCGTATATATTTGCCTACCAAAAGCAGAAATCCCACGATGCGGGCTGGCGATTTTTCGCATGGACTAAATGTTTACCGTAACAGTTTCAATTTTCTCTTGCAGTCAAATGTAATACTCCTTTCGAATTTGCCCATGGGCTTGTAGGCTAATATTTCCTTCCACAGATCAGAAAAATTGACCTATTATTTGTACTGTAAAATGTATTCATTTCTTCTTCTAAAATTCAATTTCCCATATCTCTTAAGGGTTGATGCCCTTTAATCGTTGGATTTTTTATTTATCTATTGATATCAAGAATAACTAAACATTGACGTCATCCGCATCTTATCATAAATAAAACAAACCTTTACTCCATTAAAATATTCTTGTAGGATACTGAATTCCGATGAATCCAAATTATAATAGTCCGGATCACGCACTGAGTCGTCGGTATCCGACTGGTATTCGATATCGCTCATATTTTTTACTATTTCTTCCAACTCTCTATTACTTAACGCCCTACTGATCATTTTGCATTAAAAAAGCGGCCGATTACCGTGAATGTAAGTGTCAAACTGATTTCAATCTTTATACAAAACATATTATTACGATCTAGCAATGGTGATCAGAAGAGTTCGGCTGTGCTGTCATCTATGATTTTATACTTAAACTATTTGGCCAGTCTTTTGTCATGAACTAGAGCATATGAAATATGCATTTACTTTATAAGAGAGTGTGACATAACTGATTAATCGTGTCCAATACGTGTGACCATATACGGGCACAAAGTTTATTCATAAAAGTTAGTTGTGTACAATTTTTGGTACACATAGTAGTTAAAGTGTTAAAACCATTGAATAAAAAGTAAAGGAAGGATAGCTACTATCTACACTCATAGAGAGAAAGCAAGACGGAAGTAGCCATCTTGAACAACCAAGTATGACTCATTTTATTTTGTTGTTGCATTGGTTGGAGAGTACGTTTATGCTTTTGGAAGTTTTATAATAATTTTATAGTGTTTTTCATTAGTTTTTCTTGTATTTTTGTTTTGTATTTAAATAAGTGTTTATTAGGATTAATTAGAATAGTGTTTTAAGTGTTGAAACATTAGTAATTAGACTACAAACAAAATGGTTAGTTGTGCAGCCTGCGGTTGCTCCAATACCCCTAAAAATAAATCTTTAGGCATCACTTTTCATAGGTTAGTTGTTTTCTGTTATACTTTAATTTATATTAATTTTAAATAATATAAAATATGCAAAATAAACATTTCATATTTTGATGAATGACAAGGTTAAGACATAGGCGTAACATAAAAATAAAAATAGTAAGTTAACTGTTGTAACACTATACATTTAAGAAATATTTATTCGCATTTTTTCAAATTGGATTTATTTATAATGTGTAAATATTGATTATAAAAGTTTGATGCATAAAAATATGTTTTTAGTTTTCCTAAAAATTGTTTTTTATTTGCTACAAAATAATTTTATATAGCGCGCCTATGGTAAAACGGATATTGCCGTCCGTCATATGCAACAACCATCCTGATCAACCAAACTTGTGTTTATTGCTCCTTCCTTTACTTTTTATTCAATGGTTAAAACCCATAATCTTCCCGTCGAATCTAGATATATGACACAAACCCACGTGCTTCAATAATTAATGAAATGATACTGGTGATTTACTTCTTCTAACTTGTCAACGTTTCCCTATAACTTTCCTTTACATTAATTCCATTACAATAGAAAAACTCACAAATATTGATATTGTAAGGGTTGAACATTTTCTTAATGATTTCGGATACACCTTTTATGTATGGAAGGGGTATGGAAAGGGGTTGTTTTTCTGTTATCTTTTTGAGTCTTATTAATTTTATATTATATCTGTTGACTACCTGAAGATATTTCTTTCACATTTTTATCTTATTTTGGTTGCTACTTGTAAATGACGTTATGCCGAAGCGTGCGCAGTAGTAGTAATTGTATCAAGTGTTTTTAAAGATATATATATATATATATATATATATATATATATATTAAACTATATTTGATTATATTATTTTAATTAGATTTGTTTGAATTTTATTTATTTGTGTGGCTAGCTCAGTTTTGTTATAATTATAATATTATATATTATTATTTATTGGTTCGGGAGCATGAGACTTCCTCTACTCTTTGAGTCCTGGCATTGTTTGGATATATTTCGCTCATTCGGAATAAAAAGAAACACAAAACACAATATTTTCAATCATTTAATTTTATAATGGAATTTTTTTATTTGAATATATTTTTCAATCAATATGGTTACGCCTATGGAATTTACCAACACAGTATCATAACGAATATACAGTATCTTATGCGCATGCCCAACTAACAACGAACATATTCGAGACGGAACGAACATTTCTTAATGACGCTCTGCACATCCGTGAATATTAAATACATAGCATCATTGTCGTTATAACAATGCTGATGGATTTTCATAAAAGAATTTACGTTGAAAATTATATACATACACTAAATAAATTATTCAGAAGGAATATGTTACAAAATTTATATATACAAATGGAAAATTATGTGAATGAATGAATGAAATATGATGCATCTCTCTTATATGATTTGAAAATATGTAAGTACAAGCATTATTATAGAATAGGCCCTTTTTTAATAATATTTAGAATTTGTCTAGTGAATAAAATACATGAAGTCTTTTTTCTTCTTTATAGATCAATCATAAAGACGCAAGAATTCTTATATATACATGAAAATAGTCACTGAATTAATACTCAAAAGTTATTATTTTTATTATTGGCCAATAATATCTAAAGAAGCACTGACCTGATGCCTGGATACTGGATATATCCCGTCTGGATACAGGACTACGCCTTCCGAAATACTAGCTGCTTGATTTGTTGAGAAATTTGGGTATTCTCACGGGAAAAACTGGTTACAAATACATGTAAGTATTCTAGGTTTTATATTTGTGAAGAATCTGTAGCTTTTATCATGAAAATTGGTAATTTTACTTAAAATTTCGGGAAAAGTTCCTCATCACATCCTCACTATTTGGACGCCAAAAAACAACTCCCAACGCTTCCATTTGATCGTCAATTTTTTAATCAACAATCAATATATTGTTTCTAAGCTCACTAATGATCAATAAGTTTTTTTAATAAATTTCAGTTGATCAAAATTTGTCATGTCACTTTCCACCAATCACATTGTTTCTGGAGCTGTCGAACTATTTTCACAATTGCTACACTTTAGGAAGTTTTTTGGAAACATATATCACTGTTAATTCCCCCCGAAAAGTATCTGTTTTCCTTTTACTGTTCAACTAATTTCAATAGAACAAATCTTTTACTGATAGTGAAATTCCTTTTATATGTCAACATGGCAATGTCTAATTTTGTTTTGACATATATATATATATATATATATATATATATATATATATATATATATATATATATATATGTATATTCGTTATGATACTGTGTTGGTAAATTCCATAGGCGTAACCATATTGATTGAAAAATATATTTAAATAAAAAAATTTCATTCTAAAATTAGATGATTGAAAATATTGTGTTTTTGTTTTTTTTATTCTGAATGAGCGAAATATGTCCAAACAAAGCCAGGACTCTATGAGTAGAGAAATCAGCATGCTCCCAAACCAATATCATATAAATAATAAAATATATCAAATAATTAATAACTGAGCTAGCCACACACAAATTCAAACAAATCTAAATAAATATCTATATAAACAATTAAAATCATAACTAATTAAATAAAAATCAAGTTTAATTGGCACCCAGAACGTAGGGCGTTTTAAGAAAAATGTTGATTATATTTGTAAAATTTAAAACTCAATTAAAATGGCAAAACGAATGACGTTAAGAGATGGAAGGCAGGTAGGAGCAGAAAGTGATTCAGAAGAGGAAAGGGAAGAAAGAAGTCATGGTATGGGAGACTACTAAGCGGTATATTCGGAACAAGGACAACAAACGGAAGGCGAAGTACATGAAGAAGGTGTGACAGGTGAGGAAGCTATAGAACAAGAAGAGAGGAGACAAGGGAAAAACAAGGAAGAACAAGTACAAATAGAGATGATCAGATGATGGATATGATGCAACAAATATTGAACAGAATGGAGCAGAATATTAGGGGAGATTTAAATGGTGAGATAGACACCATAAATGGAAGTATGAACAGTATGAAGGATGAATTAAAAGGAGATATTAATAACATGAATGGAAATATGAACACAATGAGAGGAGATTTAAATGGGAAGATGGACACGATGAGAGAAGAAATTAGAGGGGATATAAACAACATCAATGGAAATATGAATAGATTAGAAGAGAAAATAGAAGAAGTGAAATTTGAAAATTGTAAGGAAATTAAGGAACTTATATATATATATATATATATGTCAAAACAAAATTTGACATTGCCATGTTGACATATAAAAGGAATTTCACTATCAGTAAAAGATTTGTTTTATTGAAATTAGTTGAACAGTAAAAGAAAACATATACTTTTCGGGTGGAATTTACAGTTATATATGTTTCCAAAAAACTTCCTAAAGTGTAGCAATTGTGAAAATAGTTCGACAGCTCCAGAAACAATGTGATTGGTGGAAAGTGACATGACAAATTTCGATCAACTAAAATTTAACAAAAAAACTTATTGATAATTAGTGAGCTTAGAAACAATATATTGATTGTTGATTAGAAAATTGACGATCAAATAGAAGCGTTAGAAGTTGGTTTTTGGCGTCAAAATAGTGAGGATGTGATGAGGAACTTTTCCCGAAATTTCAAGTAAAATTACAAATTTTCATGATAAAAGCTACAGATTCTTAACAAATACAAATCCTAGAACACTTACATGTATTTAAACCAGTTTTTCCCGTGAGAATATCCAAATTTCTCAACAAATCAAACAGCTAGAACTTCGGAAGGCGTAGTTCTGTATCCAGACGGGATATATCCAGAAATCAAGGCATCAAGTCAATGCTTCTTTAGATAATATTGGCCAATAACAAGAATAATAACTCTTGAGTATAAATTCAGTGACTATTTTCATGTATATATAAGAATTCTTGCGTCTTTATGATCGATCTATAAAAAAGAAAAAAGACTTTATGTATTTTATTCACTAGACAAATTCTAAATATTATTTTATAAAAAGGCCTATTCTATGATATAATAATGCTTGTACTTACGTATTTTCAAATCATATAAGAAAGATGCATCTTATTTCATTCACCTAATTTTCTATTTGTATATATAAATTTTGTAACATATTTCTTCTGAACAATTTATTTAGTGTATGTATATAATTCTCAACGTAAATTCTTTTATGCGAATCCATCAGCATTGTTCTAAAGACAATGATGCTATGTATTTCATATTCACGCATGTGCAGAGCGTCGTTAAGAAACGTTCGTTATATCTCGAATATGTTCGTTGTTAGTTGGGCATGCGCATAAGATAGTATATATTCTTTATGATTCTGTGTTGGTTAATTCCATAGGCGTAACCATATTGATTGAAAAATATATTTAAATAAAAAAATTTCATTATAAAATTAGATGATTGAAAATATTGTGTTTTGTGTTTTTTTTAATTCTGAATGAGCGAAATGTATCCAAGCAAAGCCAGGACTCAAAGAGTAGAGAAAGTCTGATGCTCCCGAACCAATATATCATATAATAAGATAATAATATATCAAATAATTAACAACTGAGCTAGCCACAAATAAATCAAATTCAAATTTATCAACAAATATAATTAAATTTAGTTATATATATATATATATATATATATATATATATATATATATATATATATATATATGTATATGTATATATATATATATTATTAATATCAATATATAACCATTCAATAACAATATTTTTCAGTGTATACCTATATATTGAACCTGTACAATATGAATATAGATAATTGACAAATCATTGATGAATAAACGTTAACGTACTTTATTTATTAATATTTTTAATATATAGTTTATCCAAATTCACATTTAAGTCCATTTAGTTTAATAATTTGCTAGCTAGACCATTTTATTTATAATGTGTTTCAAGGTTAAAGTCAAATATCAAATAAAGATATATACTACATGCAATAACCGACTGTATACACACATAAACATTTTTAGCATTTCAAATGCTACTTCATTTGTTAGGTTCATTTTAAATTCTGAAATAATCTAGAAGGAAACAAATTGTATATGATATACTACAAAAATATTTTAATATTTGACACATGATTTTCAATTGTTTTATTTCCATGATTCGCTAGTTCTTAGCTAAAACTACAGAATTCAGTCATCATGAAAACATATTGCATACTTTTGGCTGCTCCATTTTCTGGTGAACAAATAAATATATCATTTCATTCAATTTTGTTTGGAAAAGTTACTATATCCATCATCACTTTAGAGATAAATTCTTGTGCTGTCCCCTCACCGCTTCATTTTTGGAGATAGGACAAACAGTTCAAAGCAAAAGATAGTTAAAATTCTTAAATTCGAAGATAACATTTTACATATTTTTAGTATCTCATAATGCAGCCAAATACAAAGAAAATATAAATTTTCTATTTGCTTATAGCCGGAGGCCATTTTTAGGGTCGCTTTCGCGTTTCTGCGACATGGCAGACGTACTAAACAGAAATTTGAAATTTCTAGTGAGACGAGAAGCGATGATAACAGTATTCTAATACCTAATAAAGATGTTACACGACTGGAAAACTCTATTCTTTAGTTTTTCTAGTTAACTTTCCAATGAATTAATAACACTAAGTCATAGATCCAATGATCAGATAGTTGTCGTCTAATAGATAGCCCCCCTCCCCAATTTTACCTGGTTTAAAACTCACATACTTATGAGTCAGCTCATACACGAATAGTTGAACAGTTGTTGCATTATTTGTTGGCCCCGAATTACCCATTTTCGAAAAATGGAATAATTCAGGGTACACCAATACACAGACCTAATGATCCAATAGTTGTTGTCCAATGGCCCCACAATTTTTAATAGGTGTGTGAGGCAATTATTTGGAGTGTATCGGTATTTCAAAAATATCGTTAGAATCAGCATATACTGCTGCGTATGGTTACGTGCGCAGTTTAAATGTACCCACAGCTCGGTATTGTGCACACGACACCACAACTACGGTAAAACGTGTGTGTGTGTTCGTGTGTTTGTATGCGCGTGTGTGTAGGAAGCTAGAAATTGGCAAAATAACTTTTACCAGTAGATAAACAAGGCCGCTAGTACCACAGGTATAGGGAAAACCATGTGTAAGAGAGAGAATATGAGGATATTCATGTGTTAGAGAGAGATGGCACCAGCTGGGGAGGGTGACGTCACGATGTTCACAGGCCACGCGGCGGATGGGGATGAAGGTGCCAAAACGGCCGAAGGTGTCATAACGGCTGGTTGTAGCTAGCCTACTTTTTTCGTACACTGCGCATGTTTTTCGTTACAGACAGACCCTAAAAGACGTATTTTAGCGTTCTGCGCAGGTCTTAGGGGCATTGGCGCATATCTCTGCTATTATTGGTCGGATTTTCTTCGAACAAACGGCATTGTGATGGCTAGATTATTTTCATATACAAGATGAGAAAAGATGTCATTAGGGCACTAACATATATCTTTTTTATCTAAAACGGTCGTACAGAGGGGGTGTGAAAACAGCTCTATGACATCGTCATAAGTGTATTGGTAAACATTTCATCGGACAAAAGGGCGTTAGAATATCGATGACGCGAAAACTCTACTACTTTTTCGATCCAAAAGGGCGGTGGTAGCGAAGCTACTTTTTCCGTATACTGCGCATGCTTTTCGTTACAGGGAGAACGTAAAAGACGTATTTTAACGTTCTGCGCAGGTCTTAAAGGCATTGGCGCGAATCTCTTCTATTATTGGTCAGATTTTTATGGAACAAACGACATTATGATTGCTAGATTATCATCATATACAAGATGTGCAAAAAGATGTCATCAGGGTACCAGCGCATATCTCTGCTATTATTGGTCAGCTTTTTATGGAACAAACGACATTATGATTGCTAGATTATTATCATATAGAGGATGTGCAAAAAATATGTCATTAGGACACTAGCTCATATCTCTGTTATTAATCAGATTGAAGTCGGTATTATGTTACGACGATATACATAAAGATGTTATAAGGGCACTCTACTATAATTGATCAGATTTTCACATGACAGAGGTGATCCAAGTGGTAGCTAACAAAAATAATATGTAGATGCATCATGATATTGTTCATTTAGAAGAAAATGGTTCTTTCGCGATATGTATGTTACTTTCAGATACGGGTCAGACGTCGTGGTAGCAAATATGATTTGTGGATGAAATAAGTATAATATTGTTTATTAAAAGAATAATTGAATGAAAGAAGTAAAATTGTCTCAATATGGAGGCGACAGAGGTGATTCTCGTGGAAGCAAATATGATGTGTATATAATATGATATTGTTTATTGAAAAAAATAATTGAATGTAAAAATGACAATAGGTCTTTCAATAACTGATGTCATTGCTGAGATGGAATATCAAGTGACATTGAGACAAGTTTGATTTGATGATTTAGGAATGTTTGAATATACGTTTCTATGGAAGATGGTTTAGATACGATGTTTCTTTATCTTGTGGTGGTGGTAAGCAAACCATATTTAAAGGCAAGTGAAGCAACTAGAACATCATTCTGCAACCTGCATTCGAATCTGTGTTGTTGCGGTTGCCGTGGTTGGTGTTCTGAAAAGTAAGTACTTTTTTTTAATATTCATCTTCTTATTCCCGAATTTGTAGAGAATTTTCATATCATGCTTAGCAAATGTAACAATATCATTATTAAATTCACTGTTGAAGAAAAAACTACAGTTTTACCTTATTATTAATTTGTTTCTTTAATTATTACGCATCATAAGAATTGCTGTTACATTATGTTCTTCATTTAAGATGAATCTGTCAGAACTAAATAAAGTTTCTTTGATAGAAGAGAAAAAACCAATAACCAAGTTGGTCGATCTACCGATAGGGCAACCACATATCATCAAGGCGCCCAAACAAGCCAACACGAAGTTTGGGAAGACTATTCTGATAGAAGAGGAATTCGTTATGTTCCCACCCTGTCGGGTTCTGTAGACAAACGTTCCCTATGTTGACCAGTTCTCGAACGAGAAATTCTCACTAGTGTACCGGGGAACACGAGAAGTTGGAAAGCAGAATCCTGCAGCATCATTTGAAATAATCGCAAACTGAAAAAAATATAGTTGGTGAGAATATTATTTTTTTTAATCGTACTTTCATCTCATATAATGAAAACTGATATTATTATTAAACAATCTCGTATTAACTATAGGAAAACAAAACAAAATTTTTTTCGATAGTTTCACAGCTAGAGATGCTGAAATTTGGTTGAATCGCTTACAATCACAAATAAGGTAATGCAGCAAATTGCTTCATAAATGTAATATTTTGAATTTGTCAATTGGTATAATAAGAAAACTTCAGACTAACATTGGACATTTGAAACATTTCAATAGTTTAATTTTTAATAATTATATTGGATCGGGATTCATTTTGATTTGAGGCATAGAGTGGAATGGGAAAATGTGGTTTCATGTTTCTCCAGTAGAATCAAAACAGGTTCGATAGTAAATTTGAAACATAAGGATTTGAGCTCATTTTTAACAGATGCAATTATTGTTTTCAAAAGCAAAATCATCAAAGTTTTGACAAAATTTCCAAAGGTTAAAATGAATTCAAATTTTTCTGGAGAATTCATCAAGACATATGGAGATAGCGAAATTACAGATTTAAAATATTTCAATACTAGGAACACTATTATAGACGTAGCGACAGACATGAAACGTTCGTTTACTGACAATGTGCGTGATAAAAGTATAACTAAATTATCGCAATTTCAAGAACTAGTTTCTAGGTGGGCATAAAATAAAGTAATTTCTTTAGAAGTGAATATCAATAAATTTGAGAAGGGAAACGACTTATCTTTCATTAAGCTTCCAGAAGAAATCAAAAAGAAACATGCTTGTATAAATATTAAGAATACTGACCAAGCTCGTTTTTATTGGTCGATCTTAAGTTCTCTGTATCCCGCTAAGACGCATACAGAGCTCACTCCGTCATATCCATACTACAGTACAGTTCTAAATACAGTGGATTTGGAAGAACCAATGCCACCACACAAAAAATCTCTAAGTTTGAAAAATCAGATATTTCTATTAATGTTTTCGCTCTGGAATTGGAAGAAACTCTAAATAATACTACTTTTTACAAGGTAGTTCCAGCTAGACTGACAAAAAACAAATTGGACCGACATGTCAATTCGCTAATGATTCAAAATATTTACTTTCCCAAGTTGAACGATTACGAAGCTCCTCCAGTGGATAATGATGATTCAGAAATTTAATTTCATTATTGTTGGATAAAAAATATGTCTAGATTATTCAGTGGACAATTGAATAGAATGCAGCATAAAATTTTTTTGTGTGATAGGTGCATAAACTATTTCTCATGTCAATCTAAATTGAAGGAACATGAAAAATTGTGTTCAGAACTGAATGCATATAAATTTTCTTTTCCAGAATATGATCCAGTAGGATTTAGAAATTTCGTTTATAAACAAAAAACCCCGTTCGTAATATTTGCTGATTTTGAATGTATGCTGAAGAATTTCGATGATACCAACTCAAAACCTATAAAAACTAAGAAATATCATTAGCTTATAGCGCTAGATACTATGTTAAATGCAGTTTCGATGATAACGTGTCTTTTTTCGAAAGCTATCCAGGTGAAAATTGTATGGATTGGTTTTCAAAAGAGATGTCGAATATTGCTGAATCAATTGAATCAAGAATCAAAAATATAATACCATTAACTGATTCTCCCGAAAAGGTTGGTGTTAGACATTGTCATATATGTGAGAAATCATTCAAGGACAAGGAAACAATCGTCAAAGACCATTGCCATTTCACGGGAAGTTTCAGGGGGTGGGCTTACCAAGCATGCAATTTGAATTTCAAAACATTATTTGTGGTGCCACTCATTTTTCACAACCTCAGTGGTTATGATTCTCATTTTATGATTTCTAGTTTATGTAAAAAAGGTCGTTTGAGCATACTTCCCGTGACCACGAAAAAATATATATCCTTCACTCTGTTTGACGAACATACTGATATAAAATTCAGATTTATAGACTCATTTCGGTTCATGGGTACATAGTCAGATCAATTAGCTTCTATCATGTCACCAGATGATTTTGTAATATCAAAGAGCGAATTCAATTCTGTAGATGATGAGAAATTTAAATTGTTAACTATGAAAGGTGTATTCTATTATGATTATATCGATAGTTTGGAAACATTGAATGATAATGCACTGCTTCCCATAGATTCCTTCTATAATAAACTTAATGACGAAAAAATCAGTGTAGATAAGTATGCTCATGCGCAGAACGTTTGGCATTCATTTCAAATTCAAAATTTGAGATTATACTCGGATTTATATTTGAAGACAGACATCTTGATTTTGGCCGATGTATTCGAATAATTTAGAAAAAAATGTTCAGCAATTTATGGTATATCACAATGCCAGGATATGCCTGGGATTGCATGCTCAAGTACACCAAATGTAAATTAGAATTATTGCATGATGTAGATATGAAAATGTTTATAGAAAAAACAATTCGTGGTGGAATTTCCGATTGTATTGGCAGATTTTCAGAAGCTAACAATAAACACATGATTGAGTATGATCATAGTAAACCTTCCAAGTATTTGATGTATCTTGATGTTAATAATTTATATGGGTAGGCAATGTGTGAACCTCTACCGTACAGAGACTTCGAATGGGTTGATGACATCACTAATTTCGATATAATGTCAATTTAAGATGATTCTCCCGAAGGTTATATATTACAAGTGGATTTGAAGTACCCTCATAATTTACATAAATATTTTCCATTCGCTGCCGAACACCGCATACCTCCGGGATCAAAATTACCAAAATTAATGACCACTCTGTACGATAAGAAAGAATATATGACACATTATCGGAATTTAAAATAAATGTTAGCTAATGGAATGATAAGTAGAATTCATAAAAGTCTCAAATTCAAACAATCAGCGTGGTTGAAATCCTATATCGATCTTAACACGAAATTACGAGAAGCCGCCGAAAATGATTTTGAAAAAAATCTGTATTAGCTGGCAAATAACTCGGTGTTCGGCAAAACCATGGAAAACATCAGAAAACATCGGGTAGTGAAGTTGGTCAATTCTTGGAATGGACGCTATGGAGCTAAAAATTTGATATCTAGTTTTAGATTTCATAGCCGTACAATTTTCGATCCTGATTTGATGGCTATTGAACTGAAAAAAACTGAGCTGATATTCAACAAACCTTTATATGTGGGTATGGTAGTCCTAGATATTTCCAAATAATACATGTACAATTCTCATTATCCTCATATATTGACGAGATTAGGTCGCGAAAAATGTAAACTCATGTTCATGGATACTGAAAGTTTCATATATGAACTGAACTGTGATGTTGCTTATGAAGAAGTGATGAAATCTGATCTTGCAAAATTTGACACTTCAGTTTATCGTGAGAATAACCGCTATAATATTTCTCGACGGAATAATAAAGTTCTAGGTATAATGAAAGACGAGGCAAAAGGTACAGTTATCACTCATTTTGTTGGATTGAGATCCAAAATGTACAGTTATAAATTGGATGTGACAGACGAAGGTAGGAGAAATGAGAAAACATGTTTGGAGCGAAATAAATTGAGTAGGGACAGGATAGACTTTGAACTGAATGATATGGGTGTAACCAAAAAATCCAAAGGTATCAAACACAAAGAACAAAATCACTTTTGAAGATTGTGAATTGCATGAAGGATTTTGAAAGCCAAACTTCAAAACAACGCTGTATACGTTCGTATGCTCACGATGTTTTCAATATCGAACACACAAAAATTAGCTTAACCCCTTATGATGAGAAACGGTATTTATTGCCTGGGACTATCGATACTCTTCCTTGGGGTCATTATAGTTTGAATGAATATATTATTTCTTCTTTTCAGCCTAGCACATCTCTATAGTCATATTCTCCATGTCTATCTTGTAATACATTTTCATGTATATGTAATATAGTGATAATAACAAAATAATATTTTCAGATTGAGAAATTGTACGATTAAAAAAAATGTATTGTCCATGTATATCTTGAAATACATATTTATCTTTATATATATTTTAGGAATATGTTTAAATATATTTTAATAAAGAAAACAATGTATTTATTTGTTTAATTATAATCATTCGAAAATATGATACATATATCTTTTGTATTCGAAGTGTGTATGAAAATACGTCAAACATACGTCGAATGTATGTCAAATGTTTGAGACGTATGTCGAACGTTACTACCACAAAAAAATTGAAACGAAACAATATTCATTCATTTCCTTTATTTAAAATCACATATTTCAGAACATTGCTTTTATGGAAAAACAAATATTCTCTTAATGCATTACCTTGTAACGAGGTTTCCTTTCCTGAATGTTATTTTATGTTGTCGAGTATATTTTCAGTTAATATTACTTATAATCCGTTATGTATCATAGCTCTGTGTAGTGTATCGCCCTGTAAGTGTGACAATTAGGTCACTCATCGTTTGGCTGGTAGGCAACGGAATGTTGATTCATTCGGTGTTTGACCAGAGAACCGGTGTATATTTATAGTAATATTATAATAAGAAACAGTGAGATATAATAGTGAATATTAATTAGAGCCCTTTCAGACTAAGATACTGTATCCGAGATACTCGTATCCCAGATACAGAAAATACATTCGTTTCAATGTACGTTTTCACACTGCATTCAGCACGGCATACTGTATCGCGATACTAAATTTCTGAATCTCGCTCTTTCAGCCGCCGGCGACAGTATCCGAATCCGGGATACCGAATTATCACTGTAGCTTATGAACCTTTTCAGACTTGCATACTTTTGCGGTTCAAAAAACAGCATCGCATATGTGTACAATATTTTTAATATTCATTAATAGAAGTGAAGTGGAATAAAACTAGTTTTTCGATTGTACCAAGGAGCGTGAAGTTTTCGATATCGACAAATTTATAAGTGCGGTAGAACCGAGTTCTTGTATATGTGATATACATATAGAAGCTTAAGTAGATCATTTGCTCAAGGAAATTTATAGAGCCAATTAATTACTGTTGTGAGATTAGGAAAAATGTAGATTTTTATGATTATTCTTCCAATTCACAATAAAATATCACAATTATTTATGTGTAATAACAATAAAAAACTTTTAATATAATACATATATTCATTATATGAGTATGTATAAAAAAAGAATGCCGCATAGACTTGTTTTTATATACGGCAATGAATCACAATCAAATACCATAATTTTTAAGTGTACAACAAAATAAAAACATTCCCACTCCACTCCTGACACCCTAATTTGCTGATACACCTGACGTCTGAACGGATGGATCCATTGTGTACCTTCTTACTGACTATCAAGGCCAGACAGAAAATTGATGTTTATTAAAAACAATATATTTTCTTTAGTATTAACACATAAAAATCAATATAGAGAATACGAAAATTGTGACTATTACTTTTTTCGTCATAGAAAGCCGTTCTTTTAATAATATGCTCCTACGCAGTTTAGTATCCTCCTTGAATAATTAACTTTTCAAAATATTATGAAGTTCTTCAAAGGATTCTATAGACTTTCGATGATAATTTCAAATTTTTTAGTAAATATTGGCGAAGTAAGTTATAAGTTCCCTTAGTTTCCCTTAATTCTACTATAAGATAAACCCACATAGTTCGTTTCCTTTGAACTTTTTTCTTTTTGTATAAAATTAACAACAGCATAACGCACTCTTCAATGCCCATTTTATAATAAGCACCGTACAGCACTGATATTGTGTTTGTACTGAGAAAATTAATTTACAAAACTATATTCTGACAAAAGTATCTAGACGGTATCTGGACTGAATTCTGTACCTCACATACAGTATGTCGGATACAGTATCCTAGTCTGAAAGGGCTCTTAATTAGTGTATAATACCAAAAGACACTCACATAGTGGTGACGAGAATATAAGGTAGGCAAAGAAAGAATTTTAAAATACGATAATAATAATTAAAATTAGATCACGCATTATCGGTGAGTCACTAATGGTTAATTCCTAATACGAATTATATGAATTATATATGGGGTGGTACATGCTTCTGTACCAGAAAAGATAACTAAGTTGCTCTCTGCCGCTTAGGCTTATGAGAAATTTTCAAATTAGCTGTAGAAGTGTGTCATAACCACTTTGACATTATCAACAATGATATTTTAATGTATTATAAGCATTTTAACAAAAAGTAAATGGATAGGAGTGTGTCATAAACACTCTGACATTAAAAAAATGTCATTTCAATGCGTTATAAGCTTTTTAACAAAATGATAATGGATAGGAGTGTGTTATAAACACTCTGACATTAATAACAATAGTATTTTAATGCGTTATAAGCATTATAACAACAAGTAAATGGATATAAGTGTGTCATGAACACCGTGACATTAATAAAAATGGTATCTTAATGCGTTATAAGCATTATAACAAAAAGTAAATGGATATGAGTGTGTCATAAACACTGTGACATTAGTATTAATGATCTTTTAACGTGTTATAAACATTTTAACAAAAACTAAATGAATAGGAGTGTGTCATAAACACTCTGACATTAATAACAAAGGAATTTTAATGCGTTGTAAGCATTATAACAACAAGTAAATGGATAGGAGTGTGTCATAAACATTCGGTAGAGGATTTTATTAATGTGTTATAAACATTCTTGTACATAGCTAATCATTCATAAGTGAATAGCATCACGTATTTTCTTACAGACTGAATAACAATGTCAAACCTCATACCACTAGAGCCATTTGACGGCGAAGGTGACACTGGACCTATAGGGATTAAATGGGAAAAATGGAAAAGAGCGTTAGGAATATATTTGGAAGCAGCAAACATCGAATGTCCAGTGAAAAACGAGCCACATTTTTAAATGTTGGTGGTTTGGGCATTCAAGAAGTTTATTACAGTCTACCTGGAGCCCATGGAAATGGAGTTCAAGACGATATAGATGTATATCAGTTGGCTATGGAGAAGCTTGATGCATATTTTGCAAAGCAAAGCAAACTATATGAAAGACATATATTTCGGCTAATCAAACAAGAACCAACTAAAAAATTTGAAAATTTTTTAGTTCGTTTGAGAGCAGAAACTGCAAAATGATCATTTACAAATATCGTGGTAAACATTATAGACCAAACAGTGGGAAAGTGCCACTCATCAGATCTTAGAAAAAAGTTTTGTCACTAGGAGATCATATTGAATTGAATACAATTATATTAGAAGCCAATGCTATAGAATCTGTTAATAGACAAATGGAAGAGTTTGAAGAAAAGAAGTCTTCACTGGATGTAAACAAGTTGTCGGTCAAGAGGAACAAATCAGATACCTCACGAAATCCTAAGACAGCAGAAAATTCAAACAACCTTAAGTTCGGAAGTGTGCGATGTTGTTATCGATGTGAGTCAACGAATCATTTAGCCAATACCTGTCTAGACAAAAGATCATTTGGCCAAAATTGCAGTGGAAAGGGTCATGTTAGTCAGCACTGTAGGAACAAAAGAAACAAGTTGAGATTCACAACTACGGTGAAACCATCAAAGAGGACAAGATACGAGAAACCCAATAAAGAGGATGATAACGACGTTAATTATGTTTTTCACATTGATAATGATTGTGAAATACAATGTAAAATTGGAGGAGTGTTAGTACAGTTTGTTATAGACTCAGGAAGTAAATGTAATATTTTGAACGAAAATACTTGGAACTATCTAAAGATTTCGAAAGTTGTAGCGTTCAACCAAATACGGAAGCCAGATAAAATTTTAATGGCCTATGCTAGTAGAAAACCTTTAGAAGTTTTGGGGTGTTCCAAAGCCAATATAAAAATTAATAATGTTTCAAATATTGTAACTTTCTATGTTGTAAAGCATGGCCTTAAAAATCTACTATGAAAAGATACGGCGAAATCTTTAGGGGTTCTTCGAATAGGTATGGAAGCACAATCGCAGGTCAATGCAATTTGTACTTTTCCAAAATTTAAAAATATTATTGTAACGATACCCATCAACGATACAGTGAAACCGGTCATTCAACCATATTGTAGAATTCCAATACATTTGGAAAGTAAAGTCAATGCTGAAATTCAAGAATTGCTAGATTTAGATATATTCGAAGAAGTTGATGAACCTTCGAAATGGGTATCGCCAGTGGTACCTATATTGAAACCTAATGGAGAAGTGCGGCTTTGCATTTACATGCGAAGGGCAAATGTAGCCATTTTAAGAGAGAATCACCCATTGCCAACAATGGATCAGTTACTTCCCAAATTGAAAAAAGCTAAAATATTCTCTCGATTAGATATCAAAAACGCTTTTCATCAAATTGGAATAAGCGAAAATTCAAGATATATAACTACTTTTATTCCAAGCAAAGGACTCTTCAGGTATAAAAGGTTAAACTTTGGTATAACCTGCGCCCCAGAAATGATCCAGAAAATTCCCGGTGCGAAGGAACAGTTAATTTTATAGATGATATTGTTGTTTTTGGAAGTAACGAAGCAGAACATAATGAAAGATTAAAAATTGTACTTAAAGTTTTAAAGGACAACAATGTTATGTTAAATGAGGCAAAATGTATGTATAACATTAGAGTCATACAATTTCTAGGACACGAAATATCAACTAATGGTATAAAACCATTAGATAATTATATTTTAGTAATCAAAACCTTTCGTTCTCCTAAAACTGTTCAGGAATTACAAAGTTTTCTAGGGTTAGTTAATTATGTAGGGAAATGGATAGCTAATTTAGCTACATTAACGGAACCTTTAAGAAAAATACTAGACTCAAACAAGGAAAAAACGCAGACATAAATAAATATTGGCGTAAAGCTCCAAATATGGCTTTCCACAAACTTAAGGACGCCCTCTGTAAGATTAAATCGTTAGGATATTATGATCCTAATGATAAAACCCAAGTTATTGCAGATGCTAGTCTTGTTGGACTGGGTGCTGTTCTAATACAATATGATGTGAAAGGACCTAGCGTTATTGCTTATGGCAATAAAAGTTTATCCGATTGTGAGAAACGATATTGCCAAACAGAAAAAGAGGCACTAGCACTAGTTTGGGCAGTAGAGCATTTACACATGTACCTTCATGGGAAACGCCAATTTGATTTGATAACAAATCACAAACCTTTAGAAGTCATATTTGGAGAAAAATCTAAGCCGTGTCCCCGTATCGAAAGATGGGTACTAAGGTTGCAGTCATACAGTTATTAAGTAATCTATCAATCAGGAAAGTCAAATATAGCCGATCCTCTTTCAAGACTTTTTACAACCAATAATACAAATAAGAGTTCATTTGACACCGAGGAACATATTCAACAACTCGTAGACTGGTCAAGACCTATAGCACTATCACTAAAAGAAATTATAAATGTGTCCAAATCAGACAAAGAAATTAATAACGTACGGAAGTGACTGTATGAAAGTGAACAAGAGGATTCGATCAAACAATTTCAACCATTTCAATCAGAACTATGCTTTCACGAAATTATTTTGCTAGGAGGAAATAAAATTGTTATACCAAGGAAACTACGAGAAGCTATTTTAAAAGCAGCCCATGAGGGTCATCCAGGAATAGTGGCTTTGAAAAGTAGACTACGTACTAAAGTATGGTGGCCTAAAATAGATCTCGATGCGGAACAAATGGTAAGAAATTGCAAAGGCTGTACGTTAGTCTCAGCTCCAAATGCACCCAACCCTATGAAAAGACGGGATTTTCCATCAGAAGCTTGGGTTGATGTTGCAATGGATTTTCAAGGTCCTCTGCCAAGTGGTCATTATCTTTTTGTTATAGTGGATTATTTCAGCCGCTACAAAGAAGTTAAAATTTTGACAACAATAACTACCTCTAGTACAATTTCAGTTCTTCAAGAAATATTTACTAGATTAGGATTTCCACAATCGATTACAGCAGATAATGGCAAACAATTTGCCTCGGAAGAAATTAAAGATTTTTGTAGGGTCTGTGGTATTAAAATCTTTAATACCATTCCTTACTGGCCTTCACAAAATGGAGAAGTGGAAAGACAAAACAGGGACATACTGAAACGACTAAAAATAAATCAAGCATTAAAATCGAATTGGAGACAAGAACTGCAAGATTACATGATGATGTATAATGCTACACCACACTCGGTAACAGGAAAAACCCCAGCAGAACTATTCTTCAAACGGCAATTTAGAGATGAAATTCACGCCTTAACTAATGTGGGAAATAGCATTTCAGATGAAGAAGGCAAAGATAGAGATACTTTAAAAAAAAATATGGGAAAAGAATACAGTGACAGAAAAAGAAAAGCGAGAGAAAACGAGACTGGTATAGGAGACAAAGTTTATGTAATAAACATGGTAGAAGAAAATGAATTAACTTTAAATTTTGATGTAGTGCCACATACAGTCATATATAAAAAAGGTAGCGATCTTCAAATTCGAAATAATGAAACATATATATATATATATATATATATATATATATATATATATATATATATATGTTATATTCACAAATTCACGTTAAACTTTTTAAAAACAATTTTTATTGAGTTACACAGTTTTATGTTATATGAAAAAGAATTAATAGGTTGAAATTATAATTGTAACTAACTATTTTACATAAAGTCAAAGAATTTATAGAATTTGTTAAATCAACGTCAGCGTTTATTTTCATGGAGAATTCGATGTAGCGTCGCTCCCATGAAAGTGCAGAAATCATTATTTTTCTGTAACATAATATTTGTGTTACTTAATGTGTTTATTTTATAAAAACGCAACGTAGCATCGTTCTCATGAAAATACGGAAATCGTAATCTGATGTTTGACATTGCGTAACATTACTTAAACATAAGCGTTTTTTCGTATATAACAACTCTCCCCTTAATTAAAATTGTTGTTTAATAAACAACAATTTTGAGAATAAAAACCAAAATACATAAAATATAAAATAGACAATACAATATATACAGAGATTTCAAGATTAAAAGGAAAATACGCAAAATACAAAAAATAAAAATATAAAGGTATACATTAAACCATGAAATTGTCAATTTTCGATTTCCACTTCCTCAGAGGCTTCGGTGTCAAGTTTGGGTCTTCTTTTTGGCAGATTGTTATGAATTTTGATAAAAACATCATTTGGTTGGTCCGGAACAGGCTTTCCTGGCGATTTGTTGAATTTAATATTTCTACACTTATAACAGGTGTAGAGGACGATCAAGGCAACGATGAGTGAGATCGTAGTATATGTGAACCGCGAAATATTTTTCTCAACAAACGGTTTGTTTATGAGTTTATCCAAACTTTTTGAGTATTGGTCTAGTTTGTGTTTTGTCACTTGCAGATCATTCAAGTTAATGTTATTAAGATCTAGTGGTTCTATTTTGGGTACTTCTACTTTGTTTGGAATGTCTAGACAACAGTTGTAATCAACCATTACGGGATGAAGTACATGAGGAATGTTAATAGTTTTTCTGGTACTAGCTTGTATTTTAGTAACGCCAACAAAAGCGGAGCATCCTGAGTATAGCTGTAAAATAGAATTTTCATTTACGGTTAATGTTCTCGTTTTTATGTCTGGTCACGTGTAACGGTTTGGCAATCGACACTAGCCACACGTTTTCTTCGAGTTTTTGCACATTATAACCTTGTCCGTTGACTACCGCACTTTTACAATTCGCAGGAAATGTCTTATATTGTCTTAACAAACGGGCTTCACATATCGCGTTATCGTCTATAGGGTACGCGTAAACATCGCGACACAACTTTTGATGCGTAGATAACTGTTTACACTTTTGTAAATCGTGGATTGGAATGTAGGATAAAGAATCATCATCTCGCGCTAAATATTTTTGTGAAAATGATAAAATGTGGTGAAATCCAGTTCTATTATCATAAATTGGTATTGGGTATAGGTGGAATAAAGTAAATACTTGTGGTTCAATCAAAGGTATTTTAAGAACGAAAACAAGATCTGAGTTTGTTTGATATGCTTCGAGATCGATTATTTCCAAATACTGTGAAATTTTAGAATATTTTATTGGTAGCGGTAAACCTTTTCTTACTGTATTTTCTGATATTTTCTTAAGAGCAGTGATCAAATTTTCTGGTTCAATAATAGAAGTATGAATTATTTGAAGCTGTGCAAAAGTGATAGAGTTTAGAATATCATTAATAGTATTTTCAAGATACGAATAACTCTCCATTAGTTGTTCGCAAATTTCAAAGATATTTAATTTGGCTTCCATAAGCGCAATTTCGTTTGTTGATTGTCGAATGGTGGTTTCAACTTTTTCTATATCTGAGTTAAATATTTTCTCATTTAATTTTAATTGTCCTATAGTACTGTTGAGATTTGTTATGACTGAGCTTGTGATTGACATTTGATTTTTTAATAAGTTTTTTATCTGGTTTTGATCAGTTTTTAATTTATTAATGCAGTCCATACAATATTCACCGTCAGACGCATCGAGATTTCCGGTTATTGATTTAAATATGGTGCCAATACCATTAATTAACCCTCGTTTTTGTCTTTTAACATCGAAAGATATTTCACTAAATTTATCGCCAATAGATTTTGTAATTTGTTGCAATAATGCCAAATGTGATTTTACTTCGGATCGGAAGGACTTCATACTGGAGTAGTTTGAAGTAAAGGTATTTTGAATTGTGTCAAGAATTCTATTATTTCTTTCAAAAGTTTGTTTAAAAGCTGATATATTTTTATGCACTAATAAAGTCCATTCGTCGTTCGAAACCATTATTTTGGTTTCGTCGTGGTAGTAGATTCCAACTGGATTGTTTATGGGTTCGATTTTATATTGACATGTTGCTGTTCCGATCAGCAGCAGAAACCTGAAAATAAGTTGATTTTCAACATAGGGTTTCATAAGATCGAAATTTATTTTTGATTTGGTATTTGTTTCTAAATTTAATACTGTTGCGGAATTTCTGTGTATCTCTAGTATTTCAAAAGGGCCATTAAACTTATTTTCTAACTTGTTTTTTATTTGAGTTTCCTTTACGTAAACTTTATCACCTACTTCATAATTTGGTTTGTTTTCGGAGACATGTTTGTCAAATCGATCTTTAGCTTTTTCTTTTTGCTTTATGGTTTTTTCTCTCGCTATTTTATAATAATAGGATATGCGGTTATTTAGATCTCTAATATATTTAGTAATTAATTCTTGTTCATTGTATAATTTTTCGGGAGGTCTACTGGACGTGTGTCCAAATACAAGTTCGTATGGTGTGAATCCGTGTGTTTTGTTGATAGAGTTATTATAAGCGATAATAGCAAATGGTAAAATACTGAAGGGTTGTTCATTGGGGTGGTCTGCTAAATGTAATCGAATCATTTCTAACAGAGTAGCATGTAATCTTTCTAGAGATCCGTTACTTTGCGGATGACCGACACTTGAATATGTTAACTTAATATCGAACATATTACAAAGGTCTTTCATTAACGCATTATTGAATTCGCGACCGGCATCGCAATGAATGCGAAGTGGTGCACCAAAATGCTGGAAATAAGCTAATAATGAAGTGACAACGGATTCGGCACTTTTATCTTCAAGCGGATATGCTTGAGAAAATTTTGTTAGTTCGTCTCTTATTGTAAGAGCGTAATTCTTTTGAGGTACCTCTAAAATATCAATATTAATACGTTCAAAAGGTGTTTTAGGCGTTTCAGTTATAACGAGGGGACTGTCTAAATTTTTGCGACATATTTTTGTCTCTTGGCATGCCCGGCATGACTTAATATAATTTTCGACATCTCGATTGAGGCCGGCCCAATTATATTTTTGTCGTATTCGCCTAATAGTTTCATTAATTCCGCGGTGAAGGTGGCTTTTGCCATTATGGAATTGATCTAAGATGATAGGTATTTGATTTTGTTCTGGCTCTTTAGTAATATTTTGACAAATAGTGAATTTTACGTCAACTTCCGAAAGTAGAAATGATAGTGTTTCTAGTATTGGTAGGTCAGGATTATTTTCGATAAAATATTTTTCTGAAGGTTTAAATAAATCTCGATTTCTGTAAATTGCAGCAAATAAGTATTCACTAATAATGTCTGGATCCCATGGTATAGCAATAATAAGGTATTTTCTATTTTTGACAGTTTTACTGCTAAGTACTCGTACATTAATTTTTGCATAAGAAAAATCGGGGTTTTCCTCAAATATATCGTCAATTATTTTTTCATGAAAATCTTGTAAATTGTTTTGTTGAAAGAAGGTTAAAATGTTTTTATTTTGTTTGTCTAGTAGATGATTATTGGAATATTCTATTTTAGAATAGTCAATCAGTGATTTTGTTTTATAAAGTTCCTCAAAAGACAAAAATTCTTCTGCAGCGGCATCCCAGTCAATTTCAGGTTTATTTTCAGTTTGTTGGGATGGCCCTGCATCTTCAAGAGCGGGATAAATTGGGTAAGGTAAATATTTAAAGTTTCCTAATTTTGAGCGAAATGAATCAAAGTCATTTATGTGGTTAATTTTTATTCGAGAAAGGGCATCGGCATTTTTATTGGATTTGCCAGATTTGAATTCAATTTGATAGTCGTATTCCTCTAATTTGAGGCGCCATCGTGCTAGACGACTACCGGGGTCTTTTATTGAGAATAACCAAGTAAGTGGACGGTGGTCAGTTATAAGGGTACATTTTCGGCCATATAAATAGGGTCTAAAGTGTTTAACTGCCCACACAATTGCCAAAAGTTCTCTCTCTATCGTAGAGTATTTGGTTTCTGCTTTGCACAATGTCCTAGACGCATAGGCTATCGGTAAATCCTTACCTATTGGGCCTTGTGACAAAACCGCACCGATTGCAAATGCGCTAGCATCGGTAGTTAAAAGAAATCGTTCTTCAAAGTTTGGGTATATCAATATCGGAGTAGAGGTAAGAGCATTTTTTAATTCTTGGAATGACTTTTGACATTCGGAGTCAAAATTAAATGGGACATCTTTTTGTAAAAGTTTTGTCATTGGTTTGGAAATTTTAGCGAAGTTCGGTATAAATCTTCTGTAGTAACCAGCGAGTCCCAAAAAGGATTTTATTTCCTTTTGGTTCGTAGGTTGAGGGAATTTTTGGACGCATTCAATTTTTGCCGGAAACGGCTTAACGCCATCTTCCGTGATTAAATGTCCAAGGTAGGCGACTTCTTTTCTCAAGAATTCGCACTTGTCTGGCTGAAGTTTTAAGTTTGCTTTTTGAAGTCTCTTGAATACTTCTGTTAAGCGGGTAATATGTTCTTGAATTGTCGGTGAATAGACGATGATGTCGTCCATATAGACAAGACATCGCTCGTTTTGAATTCCAGCAAGGACATTGTCCATGACCCTCTGGAATGTTGAAGGTGCATTTTTTAGACCGTACGGCATTCTGAGGAATTCGAAATGTCCGTTTTCAACTGTGAAGGCGGTCTTTGGTATATCTTCAGGCATTATTTCAATTTGATGAAAGCCTGATGCAAGATCTAGTGTCGTGAAATATTGACACTTACCAAGCTGGTCCAATAAATCTCCAATGTTTGGTAACGGGTATTTGTCGTCTACAGTAACCTCATTCAGTTTTCTGTAGTCTACGACAACACGCCATTTTTGTTTACCTGATGCGTCGAGCTTCTTGGGCACATACCACACGGGCGACGACCATGGAGAATTGCTGGGTTGTATAATGTTTTGTGAAAGCATTTTATTGATCTGATCTTTCACCTCTTGTTTATGAATTTGGGGATAGCGATATGATTTTACATAAGTGGGCTTAGAATTTTGCGTATCTATGGAATGTTTTATTTCGTTGGTGAAAGTAAGTATGTCTCCTTCTAAATAAAAAATGTCAGAAAAATCATGACAATGTTGGGAAATTAAGTCTCGTTCTTCTTCATTAAGATGATCAAGTCTTAGTTGATTTTTTAATTTCGATGTTCTATCGGTGCACATTTCTTGGGTGGTTAGTTGAATATTATTTACATTATTTATTTCATATGGTTCTAAGTTAAGTTTTGAAAATGTTACAGTTTTAGGTATACAATTAACATTTAATACTGAAACAAAAAATTCTCCTTTTTCATTTATTTTAACTAATGCGTTTGGTTTAACTTTCTCTACTTCTTGACCTACCAGTATAGCATCAGTATTAACTAAATCGCATTTTAGTTTAAATATTTGTTCAGTCCTAGGTTCAATGGAAATTGTATTTTTGTAAATTTGTGGAAATTGGTTTTCGATTGAAATATTGGTAGTTTCATTATCTGTTACTTTAAATAATGGTACAATTTTGAAATCAGTAATAAGTTGTTTATTTTTTAGATCAACTATACAATTATAATGTTCTAAAAAATCCATGCCTAATAATCCATCAAAATCAATATCTAAATTACAAATGAATACTCTGTGTGGATCGTTAGGTTTAAATGGGATAAGGGTTGATTCGTTAACTCTTATTTTTTGGTTTGTTATACCCTTCAGGGGATCGATTTCTATAATTTTCGCAAGTTTTGGGTTTGAAAATTGATAATCCAGCACCTGTATCAATTAGAATTTTATAAGTGTTTGTTCTGTCTTTAATATAGTATAAGTTTTTAGAATTTACCGGTAAGGTATTTTTTACATGAACATCTGTTCGAGGCAGTCCGATTCTGGACTGTTCAAACTCATGGTTTGAATTTGTGTACTGAGGTCTGGGATCGACAAATTTGAAGTTTGGTCGTTTAGCGGATCTGGGGGTTTCGTTTGTAAAGGGCCTTGTCGAAAATCCTGATAATAATCATGATTTGGATTTAGGAGGTTATCAGAATCAAAGTTATAAACATTTTCATTATTATAATTAAAATTGTCTTGTTCGATATGGCTATAATCGAAAGTTTCGTCTTCATTCGTATTGCAAACTGGTATACCATTATCAGAGCTAGGATCACTATCAGCAGTATAATAGTTTTCCTCTATTTCACTATTAACAGTATAATAGTCAGGAGCACTGGGGTTAATTTCTTGGTAATATTCTTGATAATCAAGTGAATTATCGGAGTATTGTTCTTGATTTTCGTAATAATTTTGACTATCATCTGTATAATAGTCATAACTGTTATGAGAGTGTTTGTTAAAATCACGATTTCGATTGAAATGAAAAGTTCTTTGTTGATTAAAATTTGTATTGGGTCGATTTCCCGGTGGTCCTTGAGGTCTAAAACTTGGATTTGGTCTAATTACAGATGGGCGATTTTGATTTTGTTGGTTATTTTGAAATTGTGGCCTTTGTTTAAAATTTTGGCCTGTTTGGTTATGTGAGTTAGGAGTTTGATTTGGTCTAAAGGAACCCTGAGCTACATTTTGAGATTGTCTTTGACGTGTGAGACATTCATTTATAGTATGTCCTATTCTATGACAAAAATTACATTGTTTTGGTGAATTTTGGATAAATCTACGAGTAGGTATATTATTTGTATTACGATTAGTCTGAGGTTTGTGGTTTTCATAGTAAGTTAATTGAAGTTCTCTTCTGATTCGTGAAATAGCTGATAAAACACTTATTGGATTACTAGCTCTAACAATTTGACCGATTTTTGGATCTAGACCGGTTAATAAAGTATTTAAAGTTAATGATTCTATTAGACGTGTTTGTGCTACTTTTTGATCTGTTGTAAAATGCTGTTGTTTACTTATAGCTGAATACATTTTTGCTTCCAGAGTTTGTAATCTCGAAACAAAAATTAAAGGCGATTCGTTTGGTAGTTGTTTCATTCTTTGAAGGTCTTGAATCAACGAATTTAAGTCGCGAGAATCTCCAAAGTAAGTATTTAATAATGTTTTAATTTCTTCCCAATTTGAAGGGTCGCGTGAATTAACTAATTCAGCGGCTCTTCCTTTAAGTTTGTTTTTAATATGAAGAGTTAAAAGTACTTTTTGGTCGTTGCCGGCCATTCTGTAAGCTGTTTTACAAGCATTTATAAAAGTATTTAAGAAAATTTGATTACCGTCATATTCCGGAATTATTGAAAATATTTCGGATAATCTGTAAGGTTCTAGATTCGACACTTGATCGGTTTGAGCAACTGGAGTATTAGCATTGGCATTAGCGTTTGTTGCACTACGTGTTTCAGGCATTTTGTTTTATATTGAAATGATTGTATTCAAAATAAAAGTAATTATGACAATAGAACTTGGTAAAAATAAAAAATAAATTGCAAAATATTAAATAAAAATAAAACGAGATGATTCTTACGTAAATATTTTCATTCCTTCCTTGGCAGCTGAAATCCTTATCCGTGAGCTTTGCTACACCTGGTTAGCAGTTTGCGTGTTCCTGGTGCCGGAGAGACCGTCTGCTTCTTGAAGATCTGGAGCTGGTACTTGAAAATTCCTTAAAGGTTTAGGAACCACCACACTTAGTTAGGCAATCCTTGTTCTAAATGTGTTTAGGAATCCTACTGACTGCGCCACTGTTATATTCACAAATTCACGTTAAACTTTTTAAAAACAATTGTTATTGAGTTACACAGTTTTATGTTATATGAAAAAGAATTAATAGGTTGAAATTATAATTGTAACTAACTATTTTACATAAAGTCAAAGAATTTATAGAATTTGTTAAATCAACGTCAGCGTTTATTTTCATGGAGAATTCGATGTAGCGTCACTCCCATGAAAGTGCAGAAATCATTATTTTTCTGTAACATAATATTTGTGTTACTTAATGTGTTTATTTTATAAAAACGCAACGTAGCATCGTTCTCATGAAAATACGGAAATCGTAATCTGATGTTTGACATTGCGTAACATTACTTAAACATAAGCGTTTTTTCGTATATAACATATATATATATATGTATGAGTCTATATATATATATATATATATATATATATATATATATATAATAACAAGATGTACGAATAGTGCGTGACATATGAACAATAAGCAACGTACAATACCCACTAATCTATTCGTTGCTTATTATATATATATATATATATATATATATATATATATGTATACATATGTATATGTATGTATACTATGTATGGGATTAGCAGACACTAATTACACTTAATAAATAGCGAATCGTCTAAATAGGGGTTTTAATTATGTTTCCAATACCTGGTAAAATTATTATATAATAAGGAAGGGATGTAGTGTATCGCCCTGTAATTGTGACAATTACGTCACTCACCGTTTGGCTGGTAGGCAACGGAATGTTGATTCATTCGGTGTTTGACCAGAGAACCGGTGTATATTCATAGTGATATTATAATAAGAAACAGTGAGATATAATAGTGAATATTTGTTAATTAGTGTATAATACCAAAGGACACCCCACTCTGTATATAAATAATTTTATACTGCAACAACATACCCGTTTTTTTCCGTTATTTTAGGTCTGATTTGATATTACTCATAACTCGTTATAACCCCTAACTACTGTATATCATCTCATATATTGATTGATAAGTATTCTAAATGGAAGAGTATCGTAACTATGATTCCGTTCGTTAATTGTTAATATTATGTCGCCCAGTGTATTTCATTTGATTTTACTTATAACTCGTCATACATGTTAAAATCCATGTATAAAATATTTCAGCTACAAGATTTATAACTAATTTGAGTGTCAAAAACACGTTATCACTTACCCTCTAGTTTCTGGGTAGAAATAATCTTGTACATAAGGGGTATAGTTATTTTAAGTTTCGATAATATTTTTATTTACTGTCTAGTTTCCGTGGAGAAATTATTTATTGCATATAAAATATTTATTCCGGCTTGGAACTCGCAAAATCAATATATTGGTTTCCCCACCGCCATACGATAAGCAGTGAGTAGCGCGCAGGTCGAACTAACCGAGGGAGGTGGAAATGTGTAAGGCATATGCGAAAAGTTGAGTCGAGAGTCAGTTGTTGGATGTGTAGAGTCTTAGACGACAGTAACTGTAAACACCGTACCGCCGAACCGTATTTTTGGGTTTTTTTTTTCTTTTTTGCGAATATTTAGTAATTTCTTTTGAGTTTTCTTTCAGGTGTATAAGTACCACGAGAATTTCGTTGTTGTAAACAGTAAGAAGTTTTTAGTAATAACGATTCGAAATTAAGTGGTCTTTTCAATCACAAATTTAGAATATTAATTATTGTGTTTATTTTCGTGTTTTAACAATAAGTTGGAACATCTTGGCATAACCGGTGTCCGGTCTGTTCTTGATCTTTTATTTTATTTTTTCGTGATCAGGTTTAGATTGAAATATCAGGGAGCGCCAGGCATACATATCCGCTAGGGCTTTCTAATACTTTAAATCGACAACCCCTGATAATTTAGTAAGTTGCAACCCCGGTCTTTCCTTGATCTTTTCTTTCATTTTTCCGTGAAGAGGTTTAAATTGAAATATCAGGGAGCGCCAGGCATACATATCCGGTAGAACTGTCTAATATTTCAAATCGACAACCCCTAATAATTTAGTAAGTTGCAACTCCGGTCTTTTCTTGATCATTTCTTCCATTTTTCCGTGCCATTTTTCCGTGGAGAGGTTTAGATTGAAATATCAGAGAGCGCCAGGCATACATATCCGCTAGGGCTTTCCAATATTTTAAATCGGCAACCCCAATAATTTAGTAATTTGCAAGCCCGGTCTTTCTCCAGTTCTTTTCTTTCAATTTTCCGTGAGTACCACGAGAATTTCGTTGTTGTAAACGGTAAGAAGTTTTTAGTAATAACGATTCGAAATCAAGTGGTCTTTTCAATCACAAATTCAGAATATTATTTATTGTGTTTATTTTCGTGTTTTAACAATAAGTTGGAACATCTTGGCATAACTGGAGTCCGGTCTGTTCTTGATCTTTTATTTTATTTTTCCGTGAACAGGTTTAAATTGAAATATCAGGGAGCGCCAGGCATACATTTCCGCTAGGGCTTTCTGGTATTTTAAATCAACACTCCTAATAATTAGTAATTTGCAACCCCGGTCTTGTTTCAGTTCTTTTCTTCCAATTTTTGGTGAAAAGCTTTTGGTTGAAATATCAGGGAGCGCCAGGCATAAATATCCGCTAGGGCTTTCTAATATTTTAAATCAACAACCCTAACCATTTGTAACTCCCACCACGTCATTTGAAAGCTGATTATACCTACCGGGTATACTAATAATAATTAGCCGTTTATTTCTTTAAAGTGACACTCAACCCGTCTCATTTATAAAAGTTTTGTTAAATCTATTGAACGAAAGGACCACCGAATTCGGAAGATTTTGTCGGTGCTTTTTCCGCTCCTTTCTTATATACACTATTTTCATGCTTACGAACCACTCTCGCTTATGTCCTGCTTACTTCGTCGCTATTATTCGCATATAAATTGTATATATAATCTGATGATATATCTGTTTTGTGGAGACTAGGGTATTGTCTCCCGTTACCTGTATAAGTTTTTTTGCCTTTATTGTTTGCAACGGCTCAGTTGACTATATAAAAAAAATAATTGAATTAAAATATAACCTAAACCGAACCTTGGTGTTTTATTGACCTACTATAGATTAGCACCTACCCACAGTAGAGTAGTCATTTGGCTGCACGAATTTTAGCTTCCCGTAGTGTGAACCAGGAGCATAACTTTTATTTCAGGACTAGCGACAACGTTTGTTTTATTTAGCGATAACCACCCGGATTTTGACGACAGTAGACACCTGGAATTTACCGTACCTCCATCTGAGGTTACCTGGAACTCTCGACGAGTGAAGTCGACGGGCCATGTAGACAACCACTTTAAAAATATGGCGCCCGAGAAAAGTGTAATGTTTCGAAAGTGTCAGAAGTGACGTACCGAGGCCGTAAGAGGTAGGGCAAAAGGCTTGTACCTATACTACTTCCGATGGCTAGTAGAGCCGATAAGAAGGATAAACACGTCACATTTTGGCGCCCGAACAGGGACATGATTGTTTGTTAAAACAGGAAAAGTTGTATTTTCTTTTGAGATTTTATTTTTCCGTGAAGACTAGAACAGGGGCCGTTGTTTTAAAAAGCAGATACCGTTGTTGTAGGAGAGATATCTGATTCTTATTGTTGGGAGGAACCGGATGATAATTTGGTTTGGATAGTGTACCGTTTTATTTTGTTTTGAGTGTTTTCCGTCGTTTTGCTGATTATTAGTTAAACCAAGGACTTTGTGTCTCGTTTTGGATTTTTCTGTGTTGTTCCGTTTCCGATTTATTTTTCTTATTGTTGATTTTAGCAGGGAGCTGATTGTCGATAGAGGTCAGTTGATGATTTGTTTTGTGGATAGGGAACGTTCTATTCGGTTTCCACTGTTTTCCACCGTATTGCTGATTGGACAGGGACCTTAATTGTTCGTTAAAACAGGAACCGTCGTAATTTGTTGTGGAATTTTATTGTTTCAGTGTGAAGATTTGAGTAGTGACCTTTCGATTGTCGAGAGAGACCGATTGAGAATTTGGTTTTGATAAGGTACCGCTATATACTGTTTTGACTGTTTTCTGTCTTATTGGTGAGTGTTTATCAAAACAAGGACTTTGTATCTCGTTTTGAATTTTTCTCTTCTGTATTGTTGGTCGAACAGGGACTCCGGTTGGTTGTTAAGACAGGAACCATTATATCTTGCTTTGGGACTGTTTTTTTATCTCTCTTTGTGAAGGGACTATTGTATTCCGTCTTGAATTTCTCCGTCTTCGTTGTTGTAAAAGGTATGGAGCTGTGAAGCCGCAGAGGTGTGGAGCTGTACATAGAACCGTGTTGCTGTTCGTTAATGTAGAAGTAAAGGAAGAACGAGAAGTTGCGACCACGGAGAATACAGGAAGAAGAGATAAAAATAGATGTCAAGAGGAAGTACCGAGGAATTGGACATTGCTTTTCCATTTGAACGTGAAGCTGCAGAGGAAACACTACCCGTTCCGTCAGCATCGACCCAATTCCCCATCGTGAGTTCCGTAGAAGAAGTTACAGACCATCGCGCAAATGGGGTATATTTACTGAAAAACGAGGATTTTACTACCCAACTACAAAAGAGGAACTTATCGATTGCTGGAACCGTTCCTGACAAACGGAGAAGACTCGTTAACTCTTTGAGACGAAGAAATATCTCTTCACCGCCCACTAGAGACCAAGGGGATCCTGTGGATTATCCGACCGATATGGCAACCCAACCGATAAATGTACACGATTGGAAGGTGTCTTTTGGTAACTGAGGAGATCCTGCCGCTTTCATAGAAAGAATCGATGAAAATCTGTACTGCAAAGAATGTCCAGAAAGACAATTTACTCCCGGTATTACCGGAATTATTATGAGATGAACCAGCATCTTGGTACCGCAATAACCGAAGTAGGTTCACAACTTGGGACGACTTCGAAGCTGAATTCAGAATTTCATTTTATCCAAACGACTATGAAATCGATATGGAAGCCGAGATAGGAAGACGTCTTCCAAGACGAAATGAATCCGCTACACAACATACATGACCGAGCTACAGACCCAGATGAGGAGGCATGGGTAGCTAACTTCAGAACAACAATTAGCATGTCTGTACCGTAATCTTTTACCCAGGTACCGGCTGCAGATCCGAAAAGTAGACTTCAAGGATTCTCCCACGTTCTGTCAAGTGGTAAGGGAATATGAGCTCCTGAGGAAGGAACTCCAAAATGTACCCAACCCCAGTGGATCGAACCGTGGATCAGCCCGTCCGCAGCTAGTGAGTACCCCTAGATATGGACAGTCCCACAACCCGCCGTCTGATCCAGCTAGAGATGCCATCCCCGGTACCAGCCGTCCGTCACCAAACGATACTCATCACGGTCCGACGCGTGATACTACTCAGCGATCGTCTGGCTCGTCTTCACGCCCACCAACCTGTTTCCGCTGCGGTGAATCCGGACACTCCGAAGCAACTGCCAGAACCCTCAGAAGATCTTCTGTTCCCGTTGTCATAGGGAAGGAGTATTTTCTCGAGACTGTTTCTGCAGGAGTCAAGAAAAATAATCCGAAGCTGTCCCGAGGAGAGGCCGACACAGCTTCTGCAGATATTTGCCTTTTATGCCGAAACGCCAGAAGAAATGACTGATTCCCGACCACACATCGACGTTGAAATTGAAAACCATAAGTTCAGAGCCCTATTGGATACTGAAGCTGCCAAATCATACATCGGTGATCAGATAGCTAGGACATTTTCCCAAAGAAAGCAAACCATAACTCGCCGAGCTGCGAGAGCCCGTTTAGCTAACAGAATTTTAGTCCCCATTACTGACACTTACGAGCTAAAACTGAAGATCCATGACGTCATCATGGAAGGGCCATTTGAATATTTATCTGGTCTTATAACTGATATTGTGTTAGGACACGATGTCCTTCAAAAGTATAATTTCCGTTTTGAGCTAGGAAGCGAGAAAATATACATGGACGACAAACTAGTGATGCACTCACCATCAGCCAGTCCTGTTGAGATATTGGAAGTGGTGAATCCGCTCACGAAAGGTACCGATGGTGCTAAACGGACACAAAGTAAGGACAATACCAACAAGTGTATCTCAGGAGACCGCGGTTCTGAATTCTCTGCGTCTTCTCTGGTGTTAGGGGTTGACAAGTAGCAGGGTGTTCCTGAAGTCTCTGTGTCCTCCCCGGTGTTGTTAGGGTTTAACAAGGAGCAAACCGTTTCTGAAGTGTCTGCGTCTTCTCTGGTGTTAGGGGTTGACAAGGACAGTCTGTTTCTGAAGTCTCTATGTCCTCCCCGGTGTTGTTAGGGGATGACAAGGAGCAGTCTATTTCCGGAGTCTCTGCGTCCTCCCCGTTGCTGTTAAGGGTTGACAAGGAGCAATCTGTTTCTAAAGTCTCTGCGTCCTCCCCGGTGTTGTTAGGGGTTGGCAAAGACCAAACTGTTTCTGAAGTCTCTGCGTCCTCCCCCTGTGTTGTTAGGGGTTGACAAGGAGCAGTCTGTTTCTGAAGTCTCTGCGTCTTTCTCGGTGTTGTTAGGGGCTGACAAGGAGCAGTGTGTTTCTGAAATCTCTGAGTCTTCCCTGGTGTTAGGGGTTGCCAAGGAGCAGTCCGTTTCGGAAGTCTCTGCGTCCTCCCCGGTGTTGTTAGGGGTTGACAAGGAGAAATTTGTTTCTGAAGTCTCTGCGTCCTCCCCGGTGTTGTTAGGGGTTGACAAGGAGCAGTCTGTTTCTGAAGTCTCTGCGTCCTCCCCGTTGTTGTTGGGGGTTGACAAGGAGCAAACTGTTTCTGAAGTCTCTGCGTCCTCCCCGGTGTTGTTAGGAGTTGACAAGGAGCAGTGTGTTTCTGAAACCTCTGAGTCTTCCCTGGTGTTAGGGGTAGACAAGGAGTAGTCCGTTTCTGAAGTCTCTGCGTGTTCCCAGGTGTTGTTAGGGGTTGACTAGTACCGGGACGTGGATTGTTCCAATTCACGGTCCTTCCATTTGGTTCATATTCCGCACCTGCCACTTTCCAGAAATTGGTTGATAGACTAATAGGCCCAGATTCAGATCCGTACGCCTTTGCTTATCTGGAGACATCACAGTTTTAGGGGAAACGTTCGAACAACATTTGAAAAATCTATCTGAGGTATTTCGTCATATACGAGGAGCACGGTTGAAACTGAACCCGGAGAAATGCCACTTCTGATTACCGTCCATGAAATACTAGGCCATGTAGTCACTGGAGATCAAGATCAAGAAAAAGTCGAGAGCATAATTGAATTTGCAGCGCCGAGGAATAACTGAGAGTTAAGAAGGGAGTCGCATCCTGGTATAGGAGATTTGTGCCATCGGTTGCACGAAAGGTGGCCCCGTTAACTGAATTACTCCGCAAGTCCCAGCGATGGAAATGGGCTGAAGAACAAGAAGCTGCCTTTGCTGAGATTAAAACCTGTCTGTCAGAAGCACCCTTTCTAAGTTGTCCTGATTTTTCCGTACCATTCACCCTACAGACCGACGCCTCCGAATATGGGTTGGAAATCGCCCTTACACAACAGTTGGATGGCCAAGAGCATGTAGTAGCATACGCGAGTCGCACACTGAGTCCTGCCAAAAAGAACTACTCCGTCACTGAGAAGAATGTCTTGCCATAGTTTGGGGGATCGAAAAGATGCGTCCTTATCTAGAGGGCTACCATTTCACGAATGTTACCGATCATCAATCTCTTAGATGGCTGCATTCTATAGTGAGTCCGACCGGACGTTTAGCCCGATGGAGTATTTTTCTGCAGCAGTATGATTTCGAGATACAGTACCGTAAATATGCTCTAAATCGCGTGGCTGACGCTTTGTCCAGAAATCCGCTACCAATGACCGCCGAGACCCATCCACCATCTATACTCTGTCTGACCGAGGTAACCGCCGAATGTTCGTGGTACCGGAACAGGAAGGAAGAAGTTCTGAAGGAACCAGACAAGTTCCCTGACTACTGCATCAAAGAAGGCCGTCTGTACCGTCATTTTTGGAATATAAATGACTTAAGAGAACCAGAGATGAGTGATCCATGGAAACTGTGCATAGCAAAATCCGACCGAACCCGAGTTCTCAAAGAAAATCATGATGACCCTAATGCAGGGCATCTGGGAATCGCCAAGACCGTTACTCGTATCTCCAGATCATACTATGGGCCTGAAATGTTTCGAGACATCACCAAGTACGTTCGCCGGTATTTACAATGCCAGAAGTACAAACCATCCCAACAGAAGCCTCCTGGAAACATGCAGCCACCCACAAATCAACGACCATGGGATACTGTTAGTTCCGATATCATTGGACCATTGCCGAGAAGTAGTGTTGTAATAAACACGAAATATGGCAAAGGGAAATTTAGGGACACCCTATATAGATATAATTTTCTTCATAATAAAATAAGTCGAATTCAATTTAATATAAATACAAAAGTTGACCTAGACAGAAAAGAATTTAAGCAAACAATTTACACGACCGACAAGGTCGATGACAAAGCACACGATGGTTTGTTTATCAAAAATATAGACAAATCTTGCAACTTAGTATGAAGAAATTGATTGAAAATAAACGTTCAATTACGAAAATAAGAGAACATGAGACAAGGGCAACACGAAGAAAATTAAATAACACAACTGCAGTTGATGTTTTTATTACTAATCCTCGTCCCAAATCTTTTGAAATGAATAGCAGCAAATTTGGTAACAGGGGCAGTGAGGAAGTAACCCTCATAGAGTGCTCAGGTACCGTATGGTCTGACACTCACCCATCTTCGACGGCCCGTACGTGAACAGTGATATTGTTTTGTTGTGATTTGTGATATTTCAAAACGTAAGTTTTTTCTCTGTCATTATATTTATTTTTTCGAACAAATATCGTATTGACATTTATTTGATTTATCTGGGTGTCCAAAGATACATTTCCTGGTCATATTAAGTGCACTATTGACATTTGAGCCCCTCGCCTAACATATTTAGGAAATAGTACAATTTGCAATCGATTTAATAATCAAGGGGAACCCTAAATTTTAGTCAAGGGAGTTTGAAGATTATACAGGGATGTTCATATGTAAGAAATATCTTATATATATATCATAACCAGGTCAGATTACCTTCAGATTTCGAAAGACTTTTCGCACTAGTCCTGATAATTACTTTATTATATTATACAGGGATATTCATAAGTAAGAAATATCTTATTTATATCATTTACAGGTCATATTACCTTCAGATTTCGAAAGACTTTTTGCACTAGCCCTGATAGTTACTTTCTTATATTATACAGGGATATTCATATGTAAGAAATATATATTTTTTATATATTTACCAGGTCATATTACCTTCACATTTGGGAAAGACTTTTTTCACTAGTCCTGATAGTTACTTTCTTATATTATACAGGGATATTCATACGCCAGATATCTTTCATTTATGTCATAATCAGGAAAGACTACTTCCAGATTATGGAAGACGTTTTGCCCGAGTCATATTAATTTTTTCTCATAACTTATACAGGGATAGTCATATGCAAAACATCTTATACTTTAGTCATAAAAAGGAGAAACTACTTCCAGAACATGAAAGATGTTTTTCCCTAATCAATTTCTAATGTATTGTACCGGGACATTCTCCCCCGAGTAACTTTAATTTTGTCCAAACCAGGGTTGAATTACTGTACTTAATTATTTTGTGTTTGTAATATATATCTACATATTATCCACCCAGTCTGTTTCCTCTATCAACAACCCCTACCCTCGGACCAGCAGGATTGAACGAGTTGACGCGACCTGCCTTAGAACTCAGGCTTGGCACATTGTATAAGCCCAATAGGCCCCACGGAGACCTTGTCCGCTCGTGCCAGGAAACCACCTCCACCGAGGTTAGCCACAGGGGGACTCTTGGCTCTAATTGTACCATACGGCACTGGTGACATCACGCTGCAAAATTCAAGGGAATAGGGATCCAAAGGTTGTCACACACTGGTAACGGAGGGCTGTGAACTCTAAAACGACCACAGCGGTTATTACAGTGGTGACCAAATATTCATTACACTGGACTTATTACAAAGGATATTATCGATTCATTACACTGATGACAATGCATTTCATAGCATTGTAATGTTCCAGGACCGATTTACCAAGTGGGTTCAATGTAAACCATTGAGGAGTGCTACTGCCAGTAGCATCGGTACCGCTTTTCACGAAGAGATACTGACAATATTTGGATGTCCCCGCACAGTATTAACCGATAATGGAACCTAGTGTAATAGTACGCTGTTCAAGAATATGTGGAAAGAATTAGGGATCCGACATCGTTTCACACCCCGTACACACCTCAAGATAACCCGGTAGAGAGAGCCAATTGCACTTTGAAGACGATGATTGCGCAATATTGCGAACAAGATCACCGGAACTGGGATATAAGACTAGCTGACTTGAAGTTTGCGATGAATAACTCCAAACACGATTGGACTGGGTTTTCGCCGGCCTTTCTAAATTTTGGACGAGACCCTGACATTCCTAAATCCCTGAGAAGGGAAACTGAAGACAACCCGGAGACCAATTCGAGAGAAGAAACCGTAACCGAAAACACTGTGGAGGAGGATGCAAAACCGCATGTCTCAAGACTGGATAAATTACAGGAGTGTTTTGACCTTGTCCGTCTAAATCTGTCCAGAGCATTTACCAGTCAAAGCCATTATTATAATTTATGTCGTAGAGATTGGAAATGTCACCTGGGAGAAAAGGTTATGAAAAAAGAGTATACTTTCTCTTCAACCGTTGATCGTGTCGCCGCGAAATTAGACCCAAAATATTCTGGGCCCTACGAAGTGGTTCAAGTCGTCTCCTCGGTAGTATATGACTTACGAGACAAAACCGGAAAGCGATATAACCGAATCCACATTAAGGATTTAAAACCGTTGAATGTTAAGTTCCGCCTACACGAGAGATACTCCCGTCTGCTTCGTGATACTCCCGTCTGTTTCGAGATACCAGAGCCCGAGGATTTGGGCCTAGCTCCAGCGTCCGTAGCAGAGCCTACAGACTCAAAAAGACCCGCCCACAATAAGCAGCACCATAGAAGACCAGTCCGGATAGTGGTATAAAGACTGTAATGGAATTGAGAGAATTGTAGTTGTGATAGGTTGTTTAAAAAAAAATGTAAAGCACGCAAGCGATGCTCGCGTCCTATAATTTTTTTAACCGAAGTGAGGGGGGATGTAACGAGGTTTCCTTTCCCGAATAGTTTTTTTATGTTGTCGAGTATATTTTCAGTTGATATTACTTATGATCCGTTATGTATCATAGATCTGTATAGAAATAATTTTATACTGTAACAATATACCCGTTTTTTCCGTTATTTTAGGTCGCCGACTATGTCTTATTTGATATTACTCATAACTCGTTACAACCCCTAACTTCTATTTATCATCTTATATATTGATTGATAAGTATTCTAAATGGCCGAGTATCGTAACTATGATTCTGTTCGTTAATTGTTAATATTATGTCGCTCAGTGTATTTCATTTGATTTTACTTATAACTCGTCATACATGTTAAAATCCGTGTATAAAACATTCCAGCTATAAGATTTATAACTATTTTACGTCTCAAAACGACGTTATTACTTACTCTGTAGTTTCTGGGTAGACATAATTTTGTACATAAGAGGTATAGTTATTTTAAGTTCCGATAATATTTTTATTTACTGTCTAGTTTCCGTAGAGAAATTATTTATTGCATATAAAATATTTATTCCGGCTTGGAACTCGCAAATTCAATATATTGGTTTCCCCACCGCCATACGATAAGCAGTGAGTAGCGCGCAGGTCGAACTAACCGAGGGAGGTGGAAATGTGTAAGGCATATGCGAAAAGTTGAGTCGAGAGTCAGTTGTTGGCTGTGTAGAGTCTTAGACGGCAGTAACTGTAAACACCGTACGTCCGAACCGTATTTTTGAGTTTTTTTTCTTTTTTGCGAATATTTAGTAATTTCTTTTGAGTTTTATTTCTGGTGTATAAGTACCACGAGAATTTCGTTATTGTAAAAGGTAAGAGGTTTTTAGTAATAACGATTCGAAATTGAGTGGTCTTTTCAATCATAAATTTAGAATATTTATTGTGTTTATTTTTGTGTTTTAACAATAAGTTGGAACATCTTGGCATAACCGGTGTCCGGTCTTTTCTTGATCTTTTATTTCATTTTTCCGTGAAGAGGTTTAGATTAAAATATCAGGGAGCGCCAGGCATACATATCCGCTAGGGCTTTCTAATATTTCAAATCGACAACCCCTAATAATTTAGTAAGTTGCAACCCCGGTCTTTTCTTGATCTTTTCTTTCATTTTTCCGTGGAGAGGTTTAGATTGAAATATCACGGAGCGCCAGGCATACATATCCGCTAGGGGATTCTAATATTTTGAATCGACAACCCCTAATAATTTAGTAAGTTGAAACCCCGGTCTATTCTTGATCTTTTCTTTCATTTTTCCGCGAAGAGGTTTAGATTGAAATATCAGGGAGCGCCATGCATACATATCCGCTAGGACTTTCTAATATTTAAAATCGACAACCCTAATAATTTAGTAAGTTGCAACTCCGGTCTTTTCCCAATTCTTTTCTTTCAATTTTCTGTGAATAGATTTAGATTGAAATATCAGGGAGCGCCAGGCATGCATATCTGCTAGGGCTTTCTAATATTTTGAATCAACAACCCTAATAATTTAGTAAGCTGCAACCCCGGTCTTTTTCCAATTCTTTTCTTCCAATTTTCCGTGAAGAGGTTTAGATTTAAAAATCAGGGACCGCCAGGCATACATATCCGCTAAGGCTTTCTAATATTTCAAATCGACAACCCCAATAATTTAGTAATTTGCAAGCCCGGTCTTTCTCCAGTTCTTTTCTTTCAATTTTCCATGAAGAGGTTTTGATTGAAATACCAGGGAGCGCCAGGCATACATTTCCGCTAGGGCTTTTTTATATTTTAAATCAACACCCCTAATAATTAGTAATTTGCAACCCTGGTCTTGTTTCAGTTCTTCTCTTTCAATTTTCGGTGATGAGGTTTCGGTTGAAATATCGGGGAGCGCCAGGCATAAATATCCGCTAGGGCTTTCTAATATTTTATATCAACAACCCTAACCATTTGTAACCTAACCTAACCAAGAATAATTAGCCGTTTATTTCTTTAAAGTGACACTCAACCCGTCTCATTTATAAAAGTTTTGTTAAATCTATTGAACGAAAGGACCACCGATTTCGGAAGATTTTATCGGTGCTTTTTCCGCTCCTTTCTTATATACACTATTTTCATGCTTACGAACCACTCTCGCTTATGTCCTGCCTGCTTCGTCGCTATTAATCGAAAATAAATTGTATATATAATCTGATGATATATCTGTTTTGTGGAGACTAGGGTATTGTCTCCCGTTACCAGTATTAGTTATTTTGCCTTTATTGTTTGCAACGGCTCAGTTGACTATATAAAAAAAATAATAGAATTAAAATATAACCTAAACCTAACCTTGGTGTTTTATTGACCTACTATAGATTAGCACCTACCCACAGTAGAGTAGTTATTTGGCTGCACGAATTTTAGCTTCCCGTAGTGTGGACCAGGAGCATAACTTCCATCTCAGAACTTGCGACAACGTTTGTTTTATTTAGCAATAGCCACCCGGATTTTGACGACAGTAGACCCCTGGAATTCACCGTACCTCCATCTGAGGCTACCAGGAACTCTCGACGAGTGAAGTCGAGGGGCCGTGGAGACAACCACGTTAAAGATCTGGCGCCCGGGAAAAGTGTAAGGTTTCGAAGGTGTCAGAAGTGACGTACCGAGGCCGTAAGAGGTAGGCTAAAAGGCTGGTGCCTATACTACTTCCGAAGGCTAGTAGAGCCTATAAGAAGGATAGACACGTCAATACCTAATAGACTACAATTGGACATCTCACAAAATTCATGAAGTGCATCCTAACAACCATTTTTATCATTATGGAAACTAGATCTAATTAAATCTACAACATTATGAAAATGAGTACTAACGTTTATATTCTCCAGCATGGCCACGCGATGAATCACTACACCCCGATGAACTTCGAGGATTTGATTGGCATCTTTATCGTCGATGTAGAATTCAACAGCAAATTAGCTCACTATTAGAAATTTCACTTCGTCGTACACCATCTGTGTAACTTCACAGTAATTCCCACATGGAAACGTGACGGCTTCACACTTTTGACTGGTTGGTGCATTGAAGAATTTTTACAATTGTTGTTGCAGCAAATTATTAGTGAATAAAGACCACTCCATCAATCCAAAAGATATTCTGCATGATGCAAATGTTAAAATAATAGCTGGACTGAACGATGTAGCTGGGCTTAAACCAACCCCGATATTGAAACACCCTGACGAGAATGATGTGTGGAGTAGGTAATACATCTCATCTTTGGCTGTATTCTCGAACATTTCCAACAGCTCATCTAATTCTCCATCTGATTCGCTGAATGGTGCTGGTGGTGATGGTGGTGGTGTCATATCGACGTCACATACATCTGACATACTAGGGTAACCACTATCTCGACTCGACATAGCTGAATACAAACTTGACTGAGATTGAAATCAACTTCATGCAGATATTTATATCCCCCTCCTTCTTTCCCAAACCTATCCAGACTTGAACTGTGATTCTGTTCTTGATGATAGAGATGAAAAGGCCACCACGACTGCAGAATTTTGTACGTGTTTTCCATCAAATTCTATACCAAATCGACGTGTTCTATCCAACTGTAATGTTTTTTGTCAAGTCCTAGCCACTTGATGTACATTTTCTTTCCCTTTCTCCTCAATACTTTTTCAATGAGGTAAATGTCAGGACTTTTGGTTTTCTGCAATTCCTCCTCATAGAAAGCACCGCTGATTGGCTGACCGTGCATGTCTTCGAGTAAGTATATTACAGGATTGGTTATTTTAACTGTAATGATTTTTAATAACTCTGTCGTCCAATTCGGCGTGTACCCTTTTTCGAACATATGTTTAGAATTGGATATCCGCACGATATCACTAACTTTGAGCTTACGTGGACCAGCAATTTTCAAATTACTATGTCTCTGACGTAAAATCTCTTTCTCGATAGACTTGTTCACTTCAGAAGGCTCCAATCTAGTCCTACTGTGCTTGGTGTCATCATATTGTTTGGTAATTTTTGACAATACATCAATCCATCGGTATTCTCCATTCAGACTGAAATACTTGTATTGTTTATTTTTGAGTTTTCTTATTACCCGTTCAGTAATAGTAGCCTTCTTTACAGTAAATGTATTATAGTGGTTCATATTACATTTTTTTGTCAAGTTCTGAAATTTGCTATTGTAAAATTCCGTTCCTTGATCTGATTGCATATTTTTTGGAATACGCTTAGCTTGATGGAGTGTTGTAACTATTTTTTATTACATATTTTATTGATATTGCGTAGCAACTCTAATGTTTGTTACATAAGTGCGAACGGCAGCTGTTGGTCGGAGAGCATAAGCCGTGGGAGCTGTTGCTTGCCTGAGAATGTCGGTACTTAAAAATATGTGCTTGGAGAATAGTCTACCCGCGGGCACCACTTTATTTCTTCCAATAGTTATAAATCTCACCAAAATAAAGAAACGTGAAGATAAGGTAAATTAGAAATTTACTAAAAAATTATGAAAATATTAAACGTGTGGACCATAAGAATAAACACTGATTGGTTGTTTGCTACTAGATGTATTAGACAGAATAAAAAATATATATACTAGTTGGTAGCGTACCCAACAAGCAGTATATAAAGGATACACTTTAACAATTATGTTATAATATTGACAACCCCATTCAACATGTAATATGTTGATAAGAAAGAAGTTTAACAAAAATAGAGTACTCACCCACTAAAATTCTCTACTTGAATATTCGCAATTAGGTAAAGTTGAGTACGACATATTCAAATGTAGTTTCCACAAATTATAGCTATGATGTGCTTCTGTCTACTACTTCTAGAATTTGATATTCCAAAATTAAATTTAGGTTTAACAAAGTTTCCAAATTATTGAACTATTTTTTATAACTTATACATTGGTGCATTGCTTTGCAATAACACAAGAAAATACAAATATATTTTAGTTTAAAATAACTGCGATGTGATATATGTATAGAAATGTTACACAAAAACTGAAATCTTATCCTAATGGTTGAAATTTATCTTTCAAACCTGTCTATGCATCGATTTGCAATAGTGCAAGGAATTATACTTTAATTTAAGTTGAAAATGACTGCAATGTGATATATGTTTAGAAATGTTACACAAAAAACTAAAATCTTATCCTAATAGTTGAAAGTTATCTTTCAAACCAGTCTATGCATCGATTTGCAATAGTGCAAGGAATTATACTTTAATTTAAGTTGAAAATGACTGCAATGTGATATATGTTTAGAAATGTTACACAAAAAACTAAAACCTGATATCCTATGAACATCTGGCAGTGGTGGGTGTGAGTAAACGGACACACATGGTCCTAACAGCTTTGTGGGGCTTGCCTATCAGTTTGGTTGGGGTTATTCCTTTATACTACTCCTGGAGGGTTAATGTCCTGCTGGGCAGGATTCTCTTTCTTGTCCTCTCGTCCACGATCTGGATCCACGAAACTCGCTATCTTAATTAGTACCGCCGCAATGGCGGTTGTCCAACATGGCCTCTCCTCAAAAAAAACTGACCAGACCACCTGCCAATATTTGCCGTGGAGGTGATCCCTATTAAAAAGTTCTCTTGTCATACAGAAACAAATTATTCGTAGCCTAACTTACCCTGTCGACACGAAGGGGACACAAAAAAATGAGGGCGACTAAGCCCAACAACGAAAACCAAACAAAACGTCTTTTCTCCATCGTTGGATTTTTATAAAGAACCTTCTCAACAAAAAAACAAAGCCAACCAGCTTAATGTCATTTCAACAAAAACTGTCAACTCGGAAAGAACATAGACAACCGAACTCAAATTCTATGACTCGGCCTGTAACCAATTGGCATTCCAGCTACCGCACCATAGAAATAATTCAACAGGTGGAGAAAACCCCACTCGACTCGCCGTCGCTACGTTCGTCATTAGTACTGACCTTCTAATTACTTGTATGTATTGCATCATTGCTACGAGCAAGTCTCATGCGATACAATAAAACGCTCTGGTGGATGCATTAAGCTTGCAAGCCAATACACAAAAAAAGAAGAAATATTTACTTGTGTCTCCCACCACTGACATTTGCTGATATTTTAATAACAACTAGTTAATTACAATTATTTAATATGTACAAAGGAAAATCGAAAGAGGTAAGCACACATTTTATTCGTACTACTCATGAATAATACTTATTTTTTTTTAATTTCAGGCTCTTGAAATTAAAACAGATCTGAAAAGATTATGTTATTTTAATAATCCTTCTGAAATGCACGAAGATATGGAAGATAAAAGTTTTGGACCTAATTACCAGTTATATGTTGTTGTAAATAACTCCAACTTTATATAATAAAATATAGAAGTGTATCCTTAGTTAACTCGTTCTTTATTTAGGTGTCTAAATTGGGTACGTAATATTTAAAATGCTGCAGTATATCCGCAAAAGATTTAGCGATCTCTTCACCCGTCTTAGTTTTGAGTGGGCGTGTCCATAGGTATTTAGAAAAACAGTCGATAACCACCAAAATCATTTTCAAACCTTTATTTTGCTGTGCATAAGGTCTCATTTCGGCCAAGTTTATTTGCCATAAATCATCTAAGCCCTTGATGATGGTCCCTCGTCTAGGGTAAGTCTTGCGGGCTGATGCATGAAGCTCATCAACGAGATGAATCTTGTCTGTTGAAGCCATACTATCAACAGGTATTTTTACTATTAAGTTCATTTATTGATCCTTCGATATTTTGTTCAAGGCATTTATCATTTTATTTTGTAGTGCGTCAATGCGGTTTGTAGTGCTATTCATTAAGTTTTGTATTGAGCTTACCAATATCAACATTACTCACTTTACCATCTAGTACCTCTCGCAGTTTTTCAGTATAATCATCAATGGTCAACTATAAACCAAATTTAATTTGTGAAGTCACATAGTCTACATACTTTTTCGTTGACATATGTTCACTGGCCGTTGGAGGGTTCCTCGAAATGAATTATTCAAATTTATTTATTTTGTTGTCAATCAAATTCAATGCATCAGTTAAATTCTTCAACATAATATCATGAGATACAAATTGTTTCCTTGAATGAGTTAATTCAATACTGTTATTGCTGCCTTCATGTGGAGCATATCTGTGTCCGAACTTGTTCAGACTCATTGTTCAAATGACTCATCATTGTCATTGTTATAAGTATACATAGCCAGCTTCCCGAAGTTCGTTGATTATGGCAACTATTTCATTATGGAGTGGTGTGTTTCCAGCTGCCTTGGAAGCTAACAACAGCTTCAAACGATCAACGAGTTCATTTGGATCATTCCAATAAATATACTCCACTGGTTTTTCATTGTACAATGTCAAACCATCACCAGTCGTTGAACGTCTTCTACCTTTTCGCGACTCATTATGAGCGGCTTTATTATTTTTGTGTATTTCCATCTCGTAGAACCTTTTAGTCTTCATATTTATTGATATAGCGATTACTCAATTTTAATAGCTCCCTGTAAGCTTGCACACCTTCTTCGTTAAAATCCGTAGGATCATCATAGAAGATGAGCTTATACAGTCCTGGGGTTCCTCGTATCTATTTACCTTCAATCTTGATGAAGCCAGTCCTTTTATCAAAGTCAATTTTTTGTGTTTCTAGATACCATTTTGATGTTTGTTGGTCCATATATTGTATCTATTTTATCACTATATGACTAATAATCTTTGATATATGGATGTACCATGACTGGATATTCATCTAGATATTCATCCATAACACTATCTGAAACATTGTGTTCAGGTATATTTTCGTGAAATACTTCATCATCATCTCGTCCAATCGTGCTCGCACTTATTCTGCCTACTTCTTCCATTGGGAGAAATTGTATTTGTTCTTGTCCTCCTCTTCCCTTTTCTTCTACCTCTACTTTCTTCATTTCAGGTGATTCTTCTTTTTTCATACTTTTCAATGCATTATTTATCTTTGAGGATTTAACAATGTCATGTAGTGGCTCCGAAATGGGTTCGAACATTCTGGTCAGCGATTCATCTTTTTCCAAACCTACCCAGTTTCAATGCCAAGCACTTTTTCCTAACGGACCGGGTGAGCTCTGCAATTTTGCGTTTGCGTGCAGCTATTTGATCGTATTTGTTCAAATCGGGATAAGAGAGGGAGGCAGCATGTTTAATCAGTTTGCTGCGCTTTATGTATTTTTGTGTACCAACACGACTTGACGGCATCACGATGGGGACTGATCTGATGGTATACGATACTTATATTTTTATATATTTATCAAACCCTTGATGATATCTACCATCATTCATATCGAAATCTTCGACAATCACAAAGGTACCATATGCAACATTCCAACATTTCGAACACAAGCGTTCAAAAACTTCGAAACTCATGTCTGGAGATACGTGTTCAAATTGATTTCATCTTGTTTGAATAATACAATCAGGTTACAGTTGTCTCGTATGAGCTGTTTAGGTATTTTTGACTATGGTAGGCAGCATCAATATCCTTGTGTCTACACATTGAAAAATGTTCCCGGATTTTCTGTTGGGAATCACACGCTACATCATCGAATACGAATATAGAGTTGGGTTTTGCCTCTGATGGGCTTATAATCTCATCATTATCCTTGAATGGAAAGTAGCCAACCTCTTTCACTCCATTCAACACCTCTTGGAGTAGTTGATATTTCGGTTGATACAATGACTTCGAATACACGTACACATTATCGAATTTCGCGTCATGTGGATTGAAATTTACTGACAACATGACGTCCGCCTTACTGCAACCACTTGGTCCACATACTATTGCTCGAAATGAATTAGGCAATGATTTACCATGTTTACCAAGTATTGTTGATGATGTGTGAAAATCTAAATTTTCAATAGGTAACGACTGTTCTTGTTGAATGACTTTCATCTTGTGACATGATTGGCGTTCATTTTAGCTTATAAATATAGGTGTACCAGATCCACTTTATCAGTTTCGATGTTTTCGTACGAGGGAGAAGGCGTTTTGGATTCCCTGATAAACAAGTTACCTTTTGAGCGCCATTCACCCGGAGGCTATCAGTTTTGTGGACGTAAGTCGGATTACTGGACGATGCGAACGATTGCCAATATTTCATTTATTTTACAGCTGGAACTAAACTACAAAAACGATTGGCTCGTGAAGATACTGGCATTAATCCTCTAGACGCTGCATGCAAACAACACGACATTGTATACTCGCAGCACAAGTCTCTGGAAGATCGTCACAAGACCGATTCAGTATTGGAAAATGCTGCTTGGCAACGAGTGAAATTAACAGACGCCAAGTTTGGTTAGCGAGCTACAGCCTTATTAGTTACTTCGGGAAAGGAAGCGAAACGTACGCTTGATATGGGATGCTCATTCCAAAGACATATCGTTGGTAAAATTGGAAAATCTCTGAAGAAGAATCCTCCGACCAATCTGAAGAAGACTGCTTCGATTGCTCTGAAAGCTGCTAGATTTGCCATCAAGCAAGCTGGTGGAAAAAATGAAATCAGAATACCACGCATCATACCTTTCAATGCAAAATCTGGAGGTATTCTACCACTAATACCAATTCTTGCAGCCCTTGGTGCTCTCGGTAGCATTGCATGGGGGAGTGGTGCGATAGCGAAGACAATTATCGATGCGAGGAATGCGAAAAAGAAATTGGAAGAAGATCATCGACACAATAAAGCCATGGAAGCTATTGGTAAAGGACTGTACTTGCATAAAAACGCCAAAGGAGGTTTTGGCTTATATTTAAAAGAAACAAAAAAACTACCAATGAAGCTACCCAATAGACCGTTGTACGACACCGAGTTGTTAGAGTAAGTAAAATTCTTGAAGATTCCACATTTTCGAGGCGTTTTCATGCGAGACAAATTGCCAAGCAGTGGTCCTCGTCAACGTGAAACTGCAATTCTAAATTTAGATGTGTCGAAGAATCAAGGCACTCATTGGGTAGCTTATAGAAAGATCAATGATGTCGTTGAGTATTTTGATTCATTTAGATGCCTGCAGCCACCGATAGAACTTGTGCGATATCTAGGTGAAATCAAACTATACTACAACAACGATCAGTTTCAAAACTATAATCAGTTCAACTGTGGACATCTCTGCTTGAAGTTTTTGTACAATAATGGAAGTCATTTTAGCATTCCTACATGGTATGAAGAGGTTGCAAGACTTTTCCGAAGATGAATTGAGAGAATTTCCGATCAAATATTTGATATAACATACTAGACCATGGGAATTGTTGAATGTTGGGCATAAATTACCAAACGATTATCAGTGTAATTCCGATTTGAGAATTGGTTTACCACGTTTCATTCATTATAATAGACCAGATGCTCAAACACATGTGGATGGACCTAACAGTTCACAGTACGATTGTCATGGTTCTAATTATTTTTTGAAATGTAGAGGGACCGTAATCTATCAATAAATAATATGAGGTTATGTCGATGATGGTTTAAATATTCCTGTACCACTCGTAATAGCATCAGTCATGTCTCACCTGCTCACGCTGACTAGTACTACCAACGAGTTCTCTTTCACCTCTTCCACATCGATCATACTACATCCTAGGAAAAGTTATTATATAGCTGTACTAGGATTTCACACTTACCATTTCATACCAAACATAGACGGTGAAAAATTTTACTACTACGAAAATAATAATCGTTCAATATTGAAGGAAATCAAGCTGCCAACAGGTTAGGTTAGGTTAGGTTACCAATTATGGTACACCTTTTTTGCACATCTTTGGATTTCGGGTTGTCAATTTGAAAGCGTACCAGCCTCAATATTTCGGCCCCTATACAAAATTGAAAAATATTCAACGCCATGTCACACTTATTTCCAAAGGGGACAGAACCACTAAAATCTTAAATGGAAATGCGGGTTGAATAACAGCTTATGAAAAATAACAAATATTTGAACTTTATTTCTATTGAAGATTTTAGGGGTTGTATCCGCCTTCGCTAGAGGGTTGATGTAGTTTAGTTTAAAAACAGCCTACAAACTGTCCCTATTAAAAATGAGTGTGACGTAGTTTTAAATATTTTCGAATTTTTTATAGGGGCCGACATATAGAGGATGGTACGGTTCAAAATTGACAACTTGTATATGCGACGTTGCCTCGCTTATGAATATTTAGCAAATATAATTATTTTCAGAGGTGGTTCATATCAAATTAACACTCCCATATTTTCGTGTGAAATGAAAAATACAACCATTTCGAGTTAGCAGCGCAAAATGAATGTAACGTAATGCATATCAAGTAGTTACATTCAAGGGTTGTACTGACACTTGTGTAGAATTATCAACTAACTTCATTTAAAAGTCAATGTATGCAACATTTGTTATATGACCCCAATCAGATGTTATTCCGCATTGAATTAAAAAACAGTAACCGTTAGGGAGCGACTATTGACTTATTAAAAAAGGTACCAAATATATAATTATGAAAGAATGAGCGTAAATTAGAGACTAAATGAACTTCATACTATATATATGTATTGAAGGTCATTAAAAACCATGCTTTTAGTCGGAACGAAAAATTCATTGGATTCCTCTAGGTTCGTGACACATATTAAAATCAACAAATAGGACAACGTTCACGTTTACTGCCTACAGTTGTCTATTCAATGTATACGTCGAAAAGATTCTTTCTTCACTTAGCCCTTGAACGAGATGAAAGAATCAAAATAAATGGATTCCCAATAAATAACTTAAGATATGCTTCATGTCACTACAATAATAGCAAACAATATGGAAGACCTCAAGTTTATGAAGGCAAAAATGAAAAAATTAACTGAGAAGAGTAGGGCCTAAAGATCAACATACACTTTTTTTACTGATTGTGAGTAGACAACAATAATATGCTAACGAACATCTTTTAATAAACAACCACCTGATCGAACGAGTAGACATAATCAAATATTTGGGCTCAGCATTGAGTAAAAGGCGAGACTGTGATTAATAAAATCAAATACGTATTAGGATGGTTGGGAACACTTTTATAGAATAGTAGTAAGTAGGTGATACATTTTATTTCGTTTTCTGTTTATGGATAAATGTCCTTCACTTCTAATAATTTTTGGAAGGCTATATAATGATAAATGTGAGCTTGAAGAACACACTTATCATAAAACCATCGCTAACGTGACTAGTGATTTTTAATTTGATGAAAAATATAACATAAATTTATATTTAAATATAATGAATCTTATCATCATTCATATTCAGTTTATATGCAAATTCCACTTAAATATAACCGTCTCTAAATTATTCGTATAATTTTAACATGTCATGAAATGTTATTAGGTGATTAGTTAGATTTGAACTTCTCATGCGAGGGAAAATATAAAATGTCGTTGGTTGATTTAGTTAGAATGGAAAGAGTTCAGTGTACTACATATTGTTTAAATACCGCGTTTATCGTCAGCGCTGAAATCAATAGTAATTTGCATTCAAAATATGAAAGCTTAAAAAATTTATTAAGTTGTCCCCTCTTAGAAATCTTCTATTATAGAAAGACTTCAAGATACATCAGATTATGTTTTAAGTTATTCTTAGAGTCAAAATAAATTGGTGTCCGTGAAGTGTTCCCAAAATTCATTCGAGATGAAATTTTCATCTGTAACATATTTTGGCGAAAATGGGAAATTGAGATGAAAGAGTGGAAACTATACCGAAAAAATATAAGCGCTGGAGAAAACGGCCATGCTTAAAAATAATGCTGTTTAAATGATCAAATATGAAGCTATTTTCTGTTGTTTTGGTTTCAGCTTAATGACAAAAAAATGGATATACCCGCTTCAGTTATGAACCGCAGAAAGGTGAATTAGCCAATATTGAGGTGGCTTATTATATATTTGAGTCGTTAGTTGTTGTTTCCAAAGAATTTTCTCAAACCAAATACTCGTCAATTCATTTTGCACAAATTTCAATTGCTACTTATAAATAAAAGTAGATGCATTTATTGTTTTCCAACTCAAAATTGCTGTTCGTTAGTGATGCTGGGGAAACGGTCACAAAGCCTACACAGAACACTGTCCAATGCAGCTTTCCTAAGTTTCTTTGAGTTTAAAAAAAGTTTAGCTCATTATTGAGCATCTTTAAAATGCCATTTGACGGAAATTTACAAAATTTTGTTGTATGTCAGTCCTCAAACAAATTCGTGATCTATTAAAACTGTTCAGTATTAAAGAAACTACTCCTGCCGATAGATTCAAGTCGTAGAGAAAATCGTTTTGTTATTTGCCATTGATTGTGTTTATTGTGCTAGCGTTGTCTGCTTTTACATTATCTTCTCAAAAAATTCTATTCTCTGTACAATTCCATTATCGAATGATAACATACATTTCTTTGCATTGATGCAATATGTGTTATAGTGTTCGTGGTTCCTTATTGCTTCAAATTTTGCAGCAGACTATCTCTTCTACTATAAATATCATTTTAAATTTATGTCTTTTTCACGTGCATTATCAATTACCAGTCCGGTTGTGATTCTAAGCTACTCCCTACTAAACGCAATCTGCCCCTATCGGTGATTTAGATGTTCATATTATAATAAATAAATACACTTACGGCAACGGAAGCATACATCACAATATTTCTTAAACGCATTTTTAGGAATCTCACATCGACTGAAAATAATTGCCCCAAAGCTGTAATTAGAGTTTTTTAGATGTAAAAACAATCGGTCGGAGCCACATTAGGGAATATGTTGCTTGTTCTATAGGTTTTTCTCCTAGAACTTTGTTCACGAATAAAGTTTTGTGAGATGCTACGTAATATTTGAGCCCAAAAAGCAGTTTTCTCTCACAAAAGTAGACGAAAATTCTCATTCACCATTCACTTCATTCCAGAAATATTAAGTTTCGTTGAAGATGTTAATGGCTGATCAGAGCAAGATAAATTTCCACAATATCTAAACCAATTTAAATATACTATATTACTCATACGCAAGTGTTTTAATAAAGTTGGTTCACTGTGAGCACTCATTTTAAGCGCTTCCGCTCTCGAAGTACCATTGACATGCATTATTTAAGGCATATTTCTTGTTCGATATTTTTGTATAATCCATGAATAGCAAATACACGAAATGGAGAACTTTATAAACAAACGAAAAAAAACCACATTACCTTGAATTATGGATGGTAATATTTTGAGAATACAGAATAATCGAACTATTATGAGAAATTGAACTCTAAAATGACCAAATCGAGGGAGAATAGTATTCAGGAGAAATAAAAGGGCTGTTCCAATTGACACGAAAACCGTACAATGTACGATACAAATTCAGTTGACCTGCTGATTGGTGAATTTGATGTCAATAATTACAAGGACTTATTATATTCACTTATCAGCAGGTCAACTGGATTTGTATCGTACATTGAACCGTTTCCGTGTCAATTGGAGCAGATCCAAAAATTGTTCGGGGTATTCACAGAAGGGAATATATTCTGATAGACCTTCCTGTTTTTGTATTGAGTACTGTTACATTTCGTATGGTGAGAGTTTTTGAAAAGAGATCTTAACGTTAGCTGTCAAATATCATCGTTATAAAATAAATATTGAATAAAGAAGTCTATCACTTATATTTGAATTTGGTAAATGTACCTCAGGCACTATTCCATTTAATATTGACAGTAATTGTAACCTGATGTTGTGGAATGTTAATAGTGATAATCAGTCACAAAAATTCATACTACAAAACAATATTTCATTTGACAACATTTTGCTTTTGAAAAATTAACGTTCAATGCTTTGAAATAGTCTACAAGGTAAAATTAGTAATAACATTTTTCTTTTAATTGGCGCTATTGTGATAAAATTGTACTATAATTATTATTATTAGATTATAATGAAATATTCATTATTCAGGCAACGGTAGTTGCCGAGTGACGCAAGTACACCTGTACAGAACCACCACACCCAACATACTCAATACAATTTAACTGTCTACAGCATATAAATCAAACCATGAACCATCACTCTATATATACAGTACCATAGTTTGAGCAGTTCGCGCACGGTTCTCCACAGTCGCATGAAGTATACCTTGCGATCAGTTACATGCTGCTCGTGGCCTCCGGCATTGTTTTTACCCTGATGGCTGCCATATACACCATTTTCGGTGTTGCCGGCTGTGTGGCTTGCATTTGTTTTGAATACTTTTCATTTCATTAATCTAATTTGCTACTAGAGACTTAAGTTTGAATTTTGGCTCAAATTCAAGGCACTGAAAAAATAATCACATTTTTAGTTCTAATTTATTATATATAATAGTGGAAATTTTTCATTTAACTGTATTTTGTGACAAATAACCTTATTAAACAACAAAGTTGATAAATCATAATAGATATTTAGGAAATGAATTTCAAGTTGAATTAATTGACATAAAAACAGACAGATCCATTGTAATTCCTGACATGTTTCACGAGGTGTCCAAAAATAAACAGGGTGATTGATAGTGGTTCAAATTGTAAATACAGATTCAGAAGACAAAAAGAAATATATTTCCATTCACAACAAGTCTGCTCCTTACTGAGATACAGAATGTTAAATAGAAAAAAAGTAAATAGAACAGTTATTTTTGGAGATAATGACTTAAAAATTGGATATGAACATGTTTTAGCAAGGACAAACAGGAATATGAGAGAGAGTTTGAGTAAACTCATAGATGTCGCCACGTCAGCTACAAATTTTTTGTCACTACTTGAATTTATAACTCACTTATTTAATTTGGATTACCTTATCATTCCTGTAGAAAAAATGTGTACTTCTTTGATACTCAAAGTTTTAACCGTTTTCGAGATATTTGAATTTCACTGTTTCACAACACTTCAACTTTTAGGTTTTAGAAAAAAGTTCTCATAAGTAGCTCTAGCTCAAATCTGTTCTAATGTCCGTCTGTTTTTTAACAGGCGTATAGTATTTTATGAACATAAATATGATTTATTACTTAATTTTTGTATCATGTACCCAAAATTATTAGTTCTTGAGATAATTTTATTTTTCTATACATAACAATGATTATGTACCTGTATCCAATCATTTAACAATTAATTGAGTTGGCTATGATTTATTTGTCACAAAGTGATATTTGACTATAACATGACATGGCAATAGGTACAGAGTTTTTTTATTAAGCGGTTTGGTAAATTTTTTGGTGTTTTGAAGAAATTGAACTAAGGCAAAAATGAATTTCACTAGTGATCAACTGTTTGAAACGATCTGGATATTGGGCGAATGCAATAAATACGGCTTACTATCAGTAAGAGTATACCGTTTCCAATGGTATATAACGTTTCAGATACTTGGTGTACAATTGTGAAGTTATAGCCAAACTTAATGATCCACCCGTTCATTTTTATTCGTTTCTTTACGTTTTTTCCAGTTTATACGGTATTGGACCCCAGATAGAGAAAAAACATCATCAATGTCTTTTGTTGCTCTATTCAAGACCTTTATAATAGTCTGTGATATTTGAGATTTCCGGTGTAGCCTTGTGGAGTTGTATCCAAAATAAATAGTCCACTGGTAGATAGTCCATGAGAGTACGGAAACACTTTCAAGGTCACACGCCGAGTCCAGCGACATCATGTAGGAGGGGGATGTGATGTCATGAGGGGAGGGGCGGAAGTCAGCCGTCTTGTATTCTGTGACGTCACCTGCGCCATCTGTCAACTGTCATACGTGCCATATGTGTCATCTGTCATCTTTTATATGCGTCTGTCATCCATCTTGTGTTCTGTGGTGTGCTTTTTCTCTGATATGTTCCGTGTCATCCATCTTGTACTCTGTCCATGTATTTTGTGTCTGTCCACGCCATCTATCGTCAAAACAGTCAACCTACATTGCCAGCAATCTGTCCTAATTGCAGCTAACTTTTATAACCAGCCTCTTCTGTGACGTGCATCGTCCATCTTGTACTCTGTGACGAGTATCAAGTCAGTCATATGCAGTCTCTGATCAGTCTAAGCCATCTATTGCCAAAACCTACATTACCAACTATTTGTCGTCAAAACAGTCAACCTCCATTGTCCGCCATCTATCGTCGATACTGTCAACCTTCATAGCCAACCATCTGTCGTCAATTCAGTCCACCTAAATTGAGCGCCGTCTATCATGGAAAGTGTCAACCTACGTTGCACACCATCTTTGCTCAAACGTTGTCCACCATCTGTCATCAAAACAGTCGACCCACATTGCCAGCCATCTGTCGTCAAAACTGTCAACCTACATTTTCAACAAATTTTCGTCAATACAGTCAACCTACATTGTCGAATTCCTGTCCTCAATACAGTTATCCTCTTCGTCAATAAAAACAACATCATATGATAATCTTTATTAAGAGTACAGTACCTGCTTTCACATTGTTATAAACGTTTTAAAGCCATCTGAATCAAAATATTTTCAAAAGATTTTTCCTTTTCCATCTGTTCCTCTTAATTTCGCTTTCTAAGGACAAACATACATGTTTCTTGAAATACACACTTCAACACTAAAATCTTTCTCAATCGTTATCAAAGACGAAAACATTTTGTATTTCTTCCACCTAAAACAAATGCCATGAAAACACTTTTTCTTACTTATTTAAACCATCCGTTAGCAACTCATCAATTATTTTTCCACATGTCATTGTTGTTTGTTAACGATAGTCACGGGTATTTCTTAAAATACCTTTCTTAAATATTTTTGAGGAATTTCTGGTTCCATAAAACAGACACTATCTCTATTCAAAAATAAACATTATGACACCTAAAAACTAAAAAGTTAAAAGAAATAGAGAAACTTACTCTGTAATATCAACAAATAAACAAATTATCATCCTTCCTACATCCTGTTCTAATCTATTACAGTATTTAATACACTTTTTCAACCAACATCAACGCTTATAAAAGAATTTAGTAACCAGAAATATTTCAAAAATTGTTTTGTATCTCTTCCACCTAAAACAAATGTCATGAAAGAAAAGAAAGTTTACACCTAAAGCGTTTTAAAACCAACAGAATAAAAACATTATTAATAGATTCTTCAATTTCTCTGATTTAACAAAAAAATACAAGCCTGTCAAAAAAGTCTTTACACAATGCTCCACCAGAAGAACAACAGTAATGAGTCAAATCACATTTATTATTTTTTCTCTAAACTTTAACGTAGAAAGCAAAAGTGGAAAAATCTGTTGATTTATGCTTACATAGTAATTTTCTCATGTTATTTCAATCAACCAATAAAATAAAATGGGAAAACAGTACACAACATATGTTTGATCAAGAAACAACAACAAAGCTAAAATTGAATAATCAAAAAAAAAGAACGATTACAACCTTTTTCTGCTTCAGGTTTCCTAGTCTTAAGACATCAACCTCAAAAAACGTTTAATTTGAAAAATAATTGAATGTTAACAAAAAAAATCTTTACAAAATGCTCCGCTAAAATAACAACGATAATGAGTCGAATCATAGTTATAATTTATTCTCTAAACTTTATCGTGAAAAACAACACAGTACTTTTCTCATGTTATTTAAATAAACAAATGAAAAATGGAAAAAAGTACTCTATAAAGTATACAACATACCTACGTTTGATCAAAAACAACAAAGTTGAAAATAAATTATCAAAAAAATAGTACTCTTCAAGTGTACAGCATACCTACGTTTGATCAAGAAACAACACAGTTAAAATAAAATCATCAAAGAACAGAACTTATTACGAGGTTTTTTTTCTGCTTTAGGTTTCCTAGTATTGAGGTATCAACCTCTAAAAACGTTTGTGAAGACCATATTTCCATTAAAAATAATCAGTTAATTCGTACTTCCAGTCGAAGTGACAACAACCCTATAATAATAATTTAAAAATTCAACATACCTTTTTAGGCCTCCAGTGTTTCAACACAATAGCTTGTTAAAAACTGTCAGGTGTGTACATCTTTTCAAATAACAGGCTTATCAGGAATGATAGTAGCGTTTTTAGGAAATACTCTGAAAAACTCTAAAACGGACGGGAGAGTCCATCTTAGAAATATCTGCCATATTAGAAAAATATATGGGCTTAGATTCAAAAAATATAGCTACCTAGAACAACCATCTTTTAGATGCCTAAAACACCCAAAAAAAACAAAGATGAACTCACTTTACACAAACAATGTATCAATTCACAGAGCACGACTTCCTAAGACATGTTGCAATAATAATAATAATAATGATATGAACGCTATTTTTCGAAATCCATACTATGTATTAATAATGATAAGGCTAATCTAAACCGCACTGATAAACAACTTAACGTTGAAAACTAAACGCCATCACTATTTTTTTATCGTATGAATAATATTCAAAGTAAATAGAAATATTGTTGTTCTCCATTTAAAAAGTAAAACTCTTTCACTTTTAGACATCGAAGGCTTGAAGGGTGATAATGTTATCAATGAAACCCTCAATTCTGACTAAATATTAAAGCAAATCTCTGAAACAACACAGATTCGTTAGCTTTAAAAGTTATTTTATTTACACAACAACTATCATCAAAAAACGGAACTTTTAATGATACACACAATAAAAATTTAGAAAGAATACCTTAACCCGGCAGCATTTTTGTATCGAGCGTATAGTATACCGCATTCGGGTTGCCCAACTTCGGCGCGTATCGAGCTCGCGGTAGCCCGACAATAACTCGGGCTACTATACGCTCGATACTATTGCAAATCTTTGTGTGTACACCGGTTTACGAACCAAGACGTATGGCTCAATACAAGACTTATAGATGAACAAAACAGTAATAAATCAGGAACTATATGTTTAACTGAAATAAAAAAAATCGCTTTTTAGTAAACTTGAATAAAAATATTGATATTACAAAATAAAATTAAACTGTACATATAAAAGTGGATAGGAGGGTGGACATGAAATCAAAAATGTACAGAATGTAAATGCGATCAAATTTTTTTCATAAATTTATTTTCACCGAGTCTGTTGGACTCGGTGAAAATAAATTTATTGTTATTAATACAAATATTAAGGGAATAAGGAGATTTTGGCTTCCTTCAGGCTACCTGATATTTGCTCTTTTCTCCGAGATACAGAAGTAGGCTAAACTGCAATTTTTTTCCTTTTCTTGCAATTTTCTTCGAGCCTACTGTTAATGATCGCGGCAAGTGGTCAAATTTAAAAGCTCTATGTAAGCCACTCATATAAGTTGAACTGATATTCATATTTTTCCGGTAGTTTTTCATACATTTTTCAATGGCTGGGATAAATCTCTTGAAAAGTATGGGTTACTAAAATAAACGTCATCAGAACCGGGAAAATCTGCTAGTAAGAAAGATATGGAATTTCTAAATCGTTGTTTTTCATATGTAATTTTATTGGCCAATTCTAGGGTCGGTATTATTTCAATGTTTCGCATTTCTTTGAATTATTTTATAATATTTTCTAATCGTAATACATTTACCTAATGCGTAATAATGTAAGAGATCACCTGAAGATGTAATGACGAAAATGATGCTATAACAATAACGCTGTTTTGCAACCGTTAGTATCGAACGTATGGTAGCCCGACAGTAGGTCGGGATATCGGTCGCTTGTTTCGAGACAGGCATCGGAAAATACGACGTTACCCGAATGCGGTATACGCTCGATACAAAAATGCAACTCCGCATCACCCAGGTGGGGTCTACCGTGCCACCTATAAACTTAATTATGTTGTAAATTTTGTTTTATGCCAGGCATCTTATTCTGGTTGCCCATAGCTTCCCAAAATATGTATTAAAATACAAATAGTATCCATTTTTAGTGTTGGGTCGTCCAGTAATCGAGAAATAACGCCATAAATTGAGTCGAAGTTTGACAGACCCCACCCAAGTTGTAAAGTATGTAGTTCTTACATTTTGAAATAATGCATTTCAGTTGTAAAACTGCAAGTATACACAGTAAGGTGAGAGGTTACGATAATTTGGTACATTCTTATACCAATTACAACAATGTAATTTCATTTACATGTCCCATCACGAAAAAAAGAAGAAGCAAAACTTATGGTGCTTTGGGTGGAATGCAAGGATGACGAGGAGAAATAAAGGGTGAAAATATGATTTTACTCGCTTCTCTCCATCATATTGACATATCGATGAACCTACAGGAGACAAAAATCTACCAACACTACACTTGTAAGTTATTATAATTTTACTAAGGAAGGCGTTGACATCGACGTTGAGTTGTCAGGAAGTTAAATTGTCGCTAGGAATTGCAGAAAATGACCATTGAGAATATTATTTTCTCTAACAGTTGCAGCGGGAATTAATAGTCAAGTTATTCACAGGGCTAACACTAACGATAATTTCAAAAACACATCGAAAACGTCGAATTATTTTTAAGAGGAACTAGGTATGGCTTTGGTAGAACCAACTATGCAACTTAGACAGAAAAAATCCCGACCGATTAGAGAACTTCGACCAAAAGTAGCTCATATTTCAGGTGAGACACAATCCTCTACGTAAAATACAAGGAACATGACGCGGTAGATGTCAGGAGCGCCCCAGAAACAATGAAAAAAAATCAAAATATCCCTGTGAACAGTGCATAACATTTTTTGTGTTTAGAACACATGAATTTTTTTCAATTGTCTGGTGGCTAGTTTTAATATTTTTCTTCTGTCTACCTTACGAATTTAGCTACTTTCAGAGGGAACCTTTTTGTTGCTAATTTTACAGTTTCTCTTTATTTTCAAGAATAATTTTATTACTTCCTCATTTTTAGTACATATGTGGTTTTTATGGAGAGAAACCTTGATATATTTTGTTTTTTGAAAATATTATAATCAATTTATAATTCCTCTGAAGTTTGCCTATTTTTCTCCAAGTGAAAAGTATGAAAATAACAATTTGGCACAAAAATATCAATAAAAAACCTATGTTTTACAATCTTTAAGTCAGGGTCCGTCTAAATGATTGTAAATATTATGAATTCTCGTTAAACAGTGGTTAATATCAAAAATAATGATATAATCGTTGAATATTCTATTAATAACACTACATAGAGCCAGTTTTATCTAATATTGATGTGTTGACAGAATCGTTGTAGATACTCAGATTATCGGACATTTATCAATTACTGCTGATAGACATCTATGAAATCAACATATGTATATTGCTACATTAGGTTAAATCAGTCTAAATGATTGTTAATGTTGTGAGTTTTCGTTAAACAGTGCTAAATATTGAATATTTTGTGGATAACACTACATAGAGAAGGTATGTATCATGTAACATGCGCGAGCAAGCACATGCCCACGACCATCAAATTGAAATTGACACACATTACTTCCTTTTCAGTGAGCACGGTTTTGGTGTACTTTGCTCCCAAATCAAATAGTAATATCAGGTTTATGTTGTGCTGGCGACGTAATCTGTATAAATTTTAAATTGGAGGCTCGTTCCCACACACCAAAAGCTTTTGGAGTTAATTGTTATAACGTACAATTAGCTCTTGGAAAATACCAATATAATATATATATATATATATATATATATATATATATATATATATATATATATATATATATATTATATATATATATATATATATATATATATATATATATATATTTATATATATATATATATATATATATATATATATATATATATCCTCTTTGATGAGGTAGATTTTTAATATTGTTGACAATTATTTATTTGTATTTTTGATTTTAAACATGTCCATATACATATTTTAGTATTTTCATATTAGTTTCTAAAGTCAGTTTTAATACTTCCAAGTGTGAGGTTATGTCTCCATACACCTCTTTTAGTCATGTGGTCGCTAGATTTTTAGAGCTTTAATGCTGATTCTGGTGAGTGTAATAATAACTAACTCATACGTATTTGTAATGGAGTGTTCTCCATATACTTTTTAGTTTTATCCTGATGAAGTTTGTAATCACAAACGAAAGCTTGAACTTGGAATATAGGCTTTTACTTCAGAAGCTAACTAAGAAATTTCATTGCTTCCTCCTTGGTTCTTTTGGGGTTTACCACCGTCATATTTATTATATAGTTACCAGTACCCCGTTACTGTCCTCCTGTTTTATGATATATATATATATATATATATATATATATATATATATATATATATATATATATATATATATATTATTATTATTATTATTAATATTATTGTGGTGTATTCTCGCTTATGGCGGTCTCTTCGTATTCATCGGCGGTCTGCAAGATGAGTACTGACTATTGTATTACGAACAATCCGGCAAGTGTTAAGTATCACAGATTTCTGCATATCAGCTATTAATGCTGATTGCAGACCGAGGGTTGTTAAATTATTTTTAAGAGAGTTGGGTACTATTCCAGTTGTACTGATAATTAATGGGAGGATTATTACACTGTCTTGTTTCCACTGTTGTTTAATCTGGAAGGCCAGGTCTGCGTATTTAGTTAACTTAGTTTGAAAAGTTTCATTAATATTGTTGGAGTTGAGAACTGCGACATCAATAATATATGTAATTTTTCGTGATTTGTCAAGGAGAATAACATCAGGACGGTTTGCCACCACTGTTCTGTCCGTTAGTACCGTTCTGTCCCAATATAGACGGAAGCTCTCATTATTATTATTATTATTATTACTATTATTATTATTTTTTTTTCTTGTTTGACCCAGACGTCGACTGCTGTGGTCATTAGTCTGGTCCCGCTGTATCAGCGGGATAGAGGTAAGTGTTTTCATTAGGTTTCATCCAGATCTTTTTATATATCTATTGCTTTCAGGTACTTGAGTATATTTTCTATTTCTTCAGGTTCATTCAATTCGTTCGTAAGGTTGTTCGATATATTGATAATGATGCGCATATATTTATATTGTACACATTCACTTAGCAAATGTTTTGTGGTCATTGTAGTATTGCAGGTTTCACATATTGGTGGATTACGGCCTGTCAATACATGGTCATGGGTTATTTGTGTATGCCCTTACCGTAATTTTTGTATTTTTTCGCTATCTTCCCTACACAGTCTAAGGGGTGGTTTCCAGCGATCTATATTATTTCCAATAGTATTTATTTGGGTATCTACTGCCAGGCACTCGCGTTTCCAGGTTTCCTTACAGATGTTTTTAAAGTGAAGTTTGAGGTCTGAATGCTTGGTTCTTTGAACATCTATTTCATCTTCTCCAGCAGCTGTTTTTGCTGCACTATCCGCTTACTCATTTCCCATTATTCCCACACGGCTAGGGGCCCAGATAAAAATGATATTTTTCCCTTGATTCCTGATTTCGTTAAGGAGGCTGAGTATATTTTGTGTCAGTGGATCTTTCGTGTACATATTTTTCAGTTCTTCGAGAACACTACGCGAGTCGCAGATAATCACATAGCGATCATTCACGCTGAATTATATCAAGATGAAAAGGAGTGCTTGCCATACTGCGTATTGTTTTGCGGTGAAGATTGTTGTGTGAACGGGTAAAGTCCAGTAATGTGCGGTACCGCTAGCTACAAAACTACATCCGACACCATTGTTGGTTTTTAATCCGTCTGTGTAAATGATCGTTCCTCATTTTATATTCTGATGGAGATGTATCGTGCTTGTGATAGATTGACAGATCTACTTTGATTGTTGGTGGTGGGTTAAGACATGGAGGGATTTCTGAAGCGCCGATAGGCAAAGTTTCAAGATGTTGAAAATGTGCTCTTTGCATTTGTTCGTTTACCCGTATTCGCACTGGCCTGGTAATTGTGGGCCGATTCTTGTATTCAGTGAGGTTCTGGAAAAAAATCGAATCATTTGGGTGTAGGTGTTGTGCAGAAATGCTTGCATAGTACGATACGAGTATTTCTTCGCGTCTACGTTCTAATGGCATGAATCCTGCCTGAGAGAGAATACCTGAGATGGGGCTTGTAGGGAATGCACCTATGCAATAGCGAATTCCCCCATGGTGGATTGGGTCCAGTTCTTTCAGTATCGATTTGCGGGCTGATGCATAGATATTGTTTCCGTAGTCAATTTAGGAGAGAATTAAAGCTTGGTATATTCTCAACAAACTTTCAGGATCAGCTCAGCATTTTGTGTTTGCCAGTATTTATATGATATTCAGCGATTTCTTACGCTTCACTCTCAGTTTGTCAACGTGTTTTTGCCAATTTAGTTTTGAGTCGAATGTAGGTCCCAAAAACGTGGTTGATTCTAGATATCTTATTGGTTCACTATATAATGTTAGGTAGGGTTGGTAATGTGGTTTTCGCAATCTACAAAAATGAACGCAGGCTGTATTTTCCCATTCCCAATTCATTTGCGTTTAGAAATATCTGGTCTATGGCAATTTGAGGTTTCCTCACAATTTCTGGTATTTTTAATCCCGAGCAGAAGATAGTGAGGTCATCAACATACATGCATTTGTGGATGAACATGTCTTCGATTATGACTAGGTTATTGATTGCAATCAGGAATAGGGTTGCACTAAGGACCGAACCTTGGGGGATTGCGTTTTCAAGTATTCGAGAAGTTGACAAAATGTTACCTAGTTTGATACGGAAAGTGCGGTCTTGGAGGAACGAGGCAAGAAATTGTGGAAGATTACCTCTGAGTCCATATTGATGAAGTCTCTGGATAATTCCGTATCTCCAGGTTTTATCAAAAGCTTTAGTTGGATCGGAAAATACGGCTACTAGGTGTTTTCGATTTTTGAAAGTATCCTGTATTCCATTTTGAATATAGAAAAGATGATCAATTGTTGATCTGTATCGTCGGGATCCTGATTGAGAACAGGATATAAGTTGATATTTTTCCAAATACCACTGAAGTCTGTTGCTCACCACTCGTTCAAGTAATTTCCCAATGCAACAAGTCAAACTTATAGGGCGGTAGCTTAATGGGTCGAGTCACTGAACTCTGTTGCTCACCATTCGTTCAAGTAATTTCCCAATGCAACAAGTTAAACTTATAGGGCGGTGGCTTGATGGGTCGGTTGGATATTTACCTTCTTTGAAGATTGCGACGATTATTGTCTTTTTCCATAGCTTAGGGTAAGTTTAATGTTCGTAGATGTTATTAAAGTGTTAATAAAGTATTCTTCATTTCAGGAGTTAATTATTTAAGCATTTCCTTGGTAATATCATCTGGTCCCGGAGAGGATGTTTTTGAATTGCGTATTGCAGTGTTCAGTTCGTCTATACTGAAAGGTAAGTTATAATCTAAGTGGTCCGTGTTTCGAAGTCGAGAGGTACCTCCCTCATATTTTTTGTCTTAGCAAATTCTGGTTCATAGCTAGTGGTGCTACTTGCATTTTCTATCTGCGTTGCTAGAATTTCTACTATTTCTGTGGGATCGTTGGTTATAGAACCATCTTCGCGTTGTATACAAGTAAGTATAGTTTTTTATTTTCTTCCCTCTATTGCTTTTATTTTCTCGCATATTTCTGTGGTCGGTGTATCTGTTGTAATTTCTACTGTGAAGTTATTCCAGGAGGTACGTTTACTCGTTAAGATTTCACGGCAGGCTGCAGCCCTCGCTTTTTTGAAAGCTATCAGGTTATCGGATGTTGGGATTCTTCGAAACCTGCTAAAAGCTTTCTTCTTGATTTTAATGGAACTGCTGACATTCTCATTCTACCAGGGGACGACTTTTTTTCGTGGGCCATCCTTGCCTCTAGGAATACTCCTTGTAGCTGCATCAGTGATAGAACTGGTAAGAGTTTGCACATCTTGTGTCAGGTCTCCGACTAGGTTTGGTGGTACTAGATTTGATTTGAATACTTCCAAATTTGCATTGGAGGAAAGCCATTTACCTGAAAGGTTCCATTAACCTTCTGCGGTGTTATATTTGATAATTATTGGAAAGTGGTCACTTCCATGTAGGTCATCCGATGGTATCCACTCAAATCGGCTAAGGAGAATACTGTAAGGTCGATGGCAGAAAAATTATTAGATCTTGGGTTGAAAAAAGTTGGTAAGTCTATGATGAGTATTGCTATTCTATCGCTGTCTAATATTTCCTCTAGGATACTTCCCGATTATTGAGATATTACGAGCCTTAAAGCGGATTGTGCGTATTGAAATCAGCTACGAACAGAAAGGGTGCGGGTGATTGGTTGATTGGTATATCTTCTCTCTGCCAGTTATCATTTGGTAGGTATGTATTACAGAGTGTTAATGCAGTTGGTGAATTCAGTCGGATAGCTACTACTTGTAGTTGACTCTGGATAGTTATAGGATCGATTTTTATGTCTTCTTTAACCATCGTTAGTACGCCGCCACGGGCTCGTAGATTTAGTTGCAAATCTTCTCTGGAGGTCTTGTAGCCGCGTAGAGAATAAGGTTGATCTGGTTTAAGATGACTTTCCTGGATACATACGCAAATAGGGTTGTGTTCCGTTAATAGTATCTTTAAATATTCATAATGATGTATAACTCCATTGCAGTTCCACTGTATGATTTTGAATTTCATGTTTTATTTAGACTATTACAGGTGTATGTAAATTGACGGAATTGTATAGGAGAATGGTGAGTCGACAATATGTGAGAGATAAAGATAAAATATGTTTGAAAATATAGATAAAATGAATATAATATATAAAAAGATAGATAATTATAGAATTTAGAATGATAATAAAATTATAGTTAACTATTAGTATCACAGTTAGTTAATTAGGTGGCTTTCTGGGTTTTCCCGGAAGCCATCCTTCCTTTCTTTTTGTTTTTTTTCCTTCCTCTGAGTGGGAAGTTTCTTCTCTTTTCATTTGATGATGATGCGTAACTTTGCACGCTTTCGCAATCTGAGACCATGCTCTCTTCAGCATCTGATCGTTCAGATGCGGGAGTTTTGAACTTGCTCTCGGTATTTGCAGGTTTTATACTGTTACAGACAAAAATTTCCTTCAATGCTGTAACTAGCTGTGGAACTATTTCTTTAATTCGTGATTCAGAATATACTCTGACTGGGTAGTTGCTGCCTTTGCATATGAGATTCCCGGTTGCGGAGTTGCTATCATTACTTTCTTCTTAGCTTTGAAGTACGATCGTTTTTCTACTACTTTAATTTCTTGGATAGTCTTTCGATCGCGAAGAGTGGTTACCTTCACAATTTACACATCTTTTAGGTTTTTCACATTGCTGTTCCTCATGAAGAGGTTTCCCACACACACATACCTGTTAATTTTTACACTTAGTAGCTGTATGGCCATACTTTTGGCACCTAATACATCTCATTGAACTGGGAATGTTATGTATCACAGGTAGATAATGTAAAGCGGCTTGTACGTGGCTTGATCTTGTTGAATGTTAATATGTGGCTAGCGGTGTCAACTAATTCATTGTTTCTCTTTAATTTGATACGTTTCACATCTATTACTCCTCGGTCTTTGAGTCCCTCAGAAATTTCCTCTTTTGAGCAATTTAAGAGGTCATGGCAAACTATAACCCCCTTTACAACATTTAGTATTTTGTGCGGTTCTACCGTGACTTAGTTTTCTCCCAATTTCTTTGTATTCATTAGCCTATTTGTCTGAACTGAAGAAACCGTTTCCATTAAAAGTCCGTATTTTATTTTACGTATACTTTTCAACTCACCGACTAGTCCAAACAATTGTTTTTGTAGTAGGAAAGGGTTGTCTTTACTAAAATCTCCTTGGAGTTTTCGGAGAATCAGGAACCGGGGCGAAGTGATCGACTCCTTTTCCAAATTTCCTCTTTTGTTTTTGTACGTTTGTGGAGTGGACTGCTCCATGTTTTTTTGAGGGTTAGGAGTCATTCTGTTCCCACGAGTAGCTATGGATGTAAAAGGTCCACCCCCACAGAGCCCCGCTTGCTGGGGTAAGGTTCATTAACCACTTTGTTCCATTATGAGTTCAATTACGACAGAGCCATCCATCTCTTCGGCATGGAAGATACCTTGAGATTTCGGATTTTTCCTGAGGTTTACTCCTCTGATGAGCTGTCCTTAGCTTCGCTACTCATCCTCGACCTTACTGGCATGGGTGGCCCTACCAGGAGTATAATACTCCCACCAGCATCGCTTTCGGAATCATTGCAGTTACTGAGCCCCCTCACCAACTACAAGGTCCAACAGCTCCTTATTATTATTATGACTTAAGCGACTCACTTTCTCGGCCGTAGCCGGAAAACATTCACCGACCCCTCGCGCGCGCCATTGGGGTTTGGCTCTGTCGGAGCTCGGGCCAAATGGGTTATTATCATTATAATAATAATTATTATTATTATTATTATCTTCTTCCTTTCTCAGATATTCTCTGGTTAGTTTAGGAATATATGCGGACGTCAGGTCAAGCATAGTTTCCATTCTGTTTTTATTATTCCCTGTAGTTCTCATTTAAAAATTTTCTAGTTATAGAGCAAGTATCCATTATGACGGACTTCTGTAGTGGTATGTATGTTGTTGGATGAAGTTGTAATTTCTGAATGCTGTCGTGTAGATTTCTTGGTATAACTCCTGTGTTAGATAATATTATGGGTATTATAATCACTCTGTCCTGGTATTATTATTATTATTATTATTATTTTTTTTTTATTATATCACACTTGTTAGTGGAGGATTGGCATGTCCAGGCTGGGATTCTCAAGGTTTCAGCAGCCTAGTCATGTGTGAGCACTCGTCGGACGGTTCGGCATGTTCCCAATATAGCTGCTTGTTGGGCGGTAATTATGTTCTTATCAACATTTTCCAATTTCAGTTTCTTTAACTCGTTTTGTAAATGTACTTCAACGAGGCCAGTGGTTGAGATAACCAGCGGATGTATGGTTACGTGTTCTAATTGATAAGCATCCTTTAGTTCGTGCGCTAAGTCAATATATTTGTGTATTTTTTGGGTCCTAGCTTCTTTAATGTTGTGATCGTTAGGTATAGTGATGTCTATTATATTAGCTGTCCTTCCTTGTTTTTCTAGTACAAGTATATCTGGTTTATTGTGTGCTATTTCCTTATCTGTAATTATCTTTTTGTCCCAGTATACTTTTACATTTTGGTTTTCAAGTTGTTCTTTCGGGGTGTACTTGTAATAGGGCACTTGTTCTGTCTGTAGACCATATTTTATGCAGATTGCCTGGTGGAATACTTTGGCTACATCATCGTGTCTTTTCTTGTGGTCCCGAGATACCAAGTAGGAGCATCCTGCCAAGAGGTGTTGAATGGTCTCTGGTTTTTCCTGGCATAATCTGCAACTATCGGATGGGATTTCCTGTCGGATGATGAATCGTCTGTAGTTTCGTGTGCTTATTATTTGATCTTGTATGGCCAGTAGAAAACCCTCCGTTTCGGCCATGAGTGTTCCACTCGACAGGTACAGATTTGATAAGCTTTTATCAACCTCTTGCCCTGCTAAAGCTGCAGCATATCTTCCATGCAGTTCTTTACCTTTCCAGATTTGTTCTAGTTCAGCGAAGTAGTTCTTATTTTCTTTTTCAGGTGGATTTTCATTCGCTAACTTTAAGGGTGAAAGAGAGGAGTCAATAGCTGTTATTGCTCTATATGCGGGGTGTGTTACGGACTTCAGATAAGTAAACAGCTTTTCACATTCTTTATTGTGCATTTCTTTCAGATTTATAAGTCCTCTTCCGCCTTTGCTCCTTGGGAGATATAACCTGACTGTAGATGCATTGGGATGATGTAACCTCCTCCTTGTAAGCGATGTTCGAATCAATCTGTCTAGACTTTCCAGATCAGTAGGACTCCATTTGACAATGCCAAAGCTGTATGTTACCACTGGTACCACCCAAGAGTTGATAGCTGAGAATTTTGATCTAGAATAGAGGTGTGTTTTGAGGATTGATTGTAATCTCTTTTTCAGTGTGTTTTCAATCTGTTCCTTTGAGTGTTTTTGATCTATGTTAACTGTTTGTTGGATTCCCAAGTATTTGTACATTTCTTCTGGAGGAAGTGGTTCAAATTGGCTTTGATCTATAAGTGTAATATTTTCGGAGTCTTGTACTTTTCCTTTTTTGACATGGACAAATGCACACTTCTCAAGCCCAAATTCCATCCTGATGGATCCGCTGAAACTAGATACCAGTTCTAGCAGTGAGGTGAGCTGGTCTGAGTTCGACGCATATAGTTTCAGATCGTCCATGTAGAGAAGATGATTGATTTTCACGGATGGCTCCCTGGATATTGTGTAGCCACAGTAGCTGTCTTCAAGTAGACTACTAAGTGGATTTAGAGCCAAGCAGAACCACTCTGTCCTGGTATTATTATTATTATTATTATTATTATTATTATTATTATTATTATTATTATTATCATTATTATTATTATTATTATTGTGGTTTATTCTCACTTATATCGGTCTCTTCGTATTCATCGGCGGTCTGCAAGATGAGTACTGACTATTGTACATTTAAAAATTTACGAACAATCCGGCAAGTGTTGAGTATCACAGATTTCTGCATATCAGCTATTGATGCTCATTGCAGACCGAGGGTTGTTGAATTATTTTTAAGAGAGTTGGGTACTATTCCAGTTGTACTGATAATTAATGGAAGGATTATTACAATATCTTGTTTTCACTGTTGTTTAATCTGGAAGGCCAGGTCTGCGTAATTAGTTAACGTAATTTGAAAAGTTTCAATAATATTGTTGGAGTTAGGGACTGCGGCATCAATAATATATGTAATTTTTCGTGATTTGTCAAGGAGAATAACATCAGGACGGTTTGCCACCACCGTTCTGTCCGTTAGTACCGTTCTGTCACAATATAGACGGAAGCTCTCATTCTCCAAGACATTTTCAGGTATATAGTGATAATACGGTACCGGGTCCTCTGAGAGTTTGTTGATAGATGCTAGTTTTAGGTGAACAATTTTGGCCACACAGTTGTGGCGGTGTAGGTATTCAGAGTGTGCTAGGCTTGTACATCCTCCTATGATGTGCTGGATTGTCTCAGAGGTTTGAAAACATTTTCTGCATTTATCATCCGTTAATCTTGGGTCTTTCCCTATATATTTAAGATAATTTTTTGTGGCAATGGCCTGGTCCTGTATGCCTATAATGAAGCCCTCTGTTTCAGGGAATAAAGTGCCACGACTTAGCCACAGATTTGAAGCTTCCGTATTTATCCCCTCATCATACAGATCATGTGGATGTCTTCCATGCAGCGCTTCCCTCCATTATCCGTCCTAAGATTCACTTGCTCCCTCTGTGTAGCGATTTGTGGATGAGCTGAACTCAAATCCAGTGGGGGTTATTATTATTATTATTATTATTATTATTATTATTATTATTATTATTATTATTATTATTATTATTATTATTACTTTAGGAATTCACAAGGTTTTTGTTCCCTGGATTTCTTCTTTATACGGGCGGGCCAAGTATAAACGAAGTCTATTGTGCTCTGAGAAACGAGCGGACTATATTGCATGTATGTAAAATGACGCTTTTTTGTATTCGATTGTGTATATTTTCAGGTATGTCGAGTTCTGTCAGATGTTCTGTGAATTTTTTGTGGGTGATACCAGTAGCAGACATAATCAACGGAATAATGGTGACCGCCTTTTGCTTCCAAATTCTCTCCAGTTCTATTGCGAGGAGGGCGTATTTTTGTATTTTTTCCGAATATTTGTTTGTTAGATTTTGATCGGTAGGGATGGAAACGTCTATTAGGTAGGCGTGTTTGTTTTTCTTGTCAGTAAATGTGATATTGGGTCTGTTGCATGCTAATGTTTTGTTTGATTGTATCGTTTTGTCCCAGTATATTTTGTATTCCTGGTTTTCCAGTATTTCGGATGGTGTGTACTGGTAGTGAGGTACGGTTTTGTTTATTAGTGAAAGTTTATATGCCATTTCCTGGTGGATGATTTTTGCGACTGTGTTGTGTCGTTCCAGGTATTTGGTTGGTGCAAGACTCTTGCAGCCGTTGGTTATATGCTCTATTGTTTCTCTGTCTGAATGGCATCTTCTGCATTTATCATTTGTAACTGAGGGGTCTTTTAATATGTACTTGCTATATGTTTTCGTTTTTATTACTTTATCTTGTATAGCATGCATGAATCCTTCCGTTTCAGGGAAGAGGTCACCCTACTGGAGCCATTTATGTGTTAGTCCTTTATCGATGTCTTCACATTGTGTCTGATTGAAGTATCGTCCGTGTAGTTCTTTGCTTGCCCATCTTTGTATTTTCTCTTTGTATGTGGTTTTCTTGTCTTTCAGTGAACGGTCGGTGTTGTGTAAGTCTAGTGGAGTGTAGTTAATGTCGGCGTGTACTATTGCTAGGTGAAGTTCGCTTTTGGACTTTTTGTCATGAAAGTATTTTCTTAGGTTTGAGATTTGCGTGTCGTGTAGTTGGTGGATGTCAAGAACTCCTCTCCCACCATCTGCTCGAGGTAAAGTAATCCTTTCTATACAGGCGTTAGTGTGGTGCATATGGTGTTTTGTCAGTAGTGTTCTGGTCTGTCTGTTGATATTTTCGAGATCTGTCGGTGTCCACTTGAGAATTGCGAATGAGTAAGTGAGCGTTGGTATGGCATAAGAGTTTATGGCTTTAGTAAGGTTTCTGGATGTGAGTTTACTTTTTAGTAATTGTGTGAGTCTCTTCGTATATTTTTGTATGAAATTGTTTTTGAGATCTGTATGGTTGAGTTTGATTGTTTGTTCGATGCCAAGATATTTGTATATGTCGTTTTCATCCATGTGCTCTATTATGCCTCCTGTAGTCCTGATGCCCTCGGTGTTTGTCCACTTGCCACGCTCTATGCTGTTAATTTTGCATTTATTTAACCCGAATTCCATTTTTATGTCGTTGGACATGGCTTCTGCTATTATTACTATTATTATTATTATTATTATTATTATTATTATTATTATTATTATTATTATTATTATTATTATTATTATTATTATTATTATTATTATTATTATTATTATTATTATTATTATCATATTGTTTATAAGTTCCTATTTGGTAGATAAACGTGTGGGCAAGTACAATTTTTATGTAATAGGTACATATATAAAGTATTTCGTTTTGTTGAAATCTGGTTATTTCCATCAAAACAATTTGTCACAGCACCTATTCCACCAGTGGTCAGATTTTAAACTTCTCCCTTTTATTCGATATTACTTGATTAGTTCGGCTTTTGCAACGAAATATGGACTCAATAAATTAGTGTAAAAGATTCAAAAAGATGTTACATCAGGATTGAAATGTGTGACGTGTGGGGTTGTTTCCCATAAGAGTTGCTTGAAATCTGTCAGAAATGCAGAAATTATAGACGATTCTTCTTGCAACTGTTGTAGAGACAGTGGAATTACCATGGAAACATCACCAATACCCATTTATAGTACCAGTGTTATATCAGAACGTCAACTTAGAGTGAAATATTTGGAAGAAGTGATTTAAAACAAGGATAAGATTATTTTTAATCAAGAAATTGCAATCAGATCGCTTCAGGATCAGCTTAACATGATTGAAACAGTCAACTATAGAACACCTTTAGAACCATCGGATACTAAAGCGCAAGAGGAACATGAACATTTAAAACAGCCTTTTAGTCAAATGAGGCAATTAGTAAATTCCGACGCTCCGGGTGTTTTCACATCATCTGAAGTTCCCAGTGCTATTTCCAATGATCAGTCTTCCAACTTATGTCAATTTGTTATCAGTTTGGGAAATGATACCATACGTCATAAAAGTAACATCAGAGAAAGAGCAGCACCCAAAATTTTAATTGCGGGCAACAAAGATGATGAATCATTTCATTTAAGATCGGCAAACAGACAGAGAATGAAACACCTCCATTCTACAAATTGGGATCCACACACATCAGAAGAGGATTTACTCAAGTATTTGAAAGAGTTTGTTTCAGATATTAGTGTTCAAAAGTTGAACTCTCGCCAACCACTTAAATACGCTTCATTCAAGATAACAGTGCCTGTTCTTGAAATCGAAAAAATTTTAATACCGGAAATATGGCCTACAGGAATAATCATCAATCAGTTTTTTCAGCCAAGAAGAGTAATGTTCAATTCCGTGGAGCAGACTAATAAACAGTAAATATAGGCAGCATCTTTCGGTTTTCCATATTAACGTGAATAGTCTTCAAAATAAGTTACATGAACTTTCAGTTTTCTTAACCGAACATCCATTTGATATCGTATGTTCCTCAGAACATTGGTAAGATAAGAATAACTTGGAATTGATCAAATTGAATGATTTCAACTTCATTTCCGATTTTACTCGTTCTAGAAAGCAACAAGGGGGAGTGGCAATATTTTCAAAATCGCATCTAATATGCAAGGCAGTTGATCTGAAGTAGTTTTCTGTTTTCTACGACGCCGAGTTTTGTGGAGTAGAATTGAAAGACACCATAATAATTGCTCTTTATAGATCGTCAAGTAGAGATAATTTTACCATATTCACAGATCAAATTATTGAACTTCTTGAATATAATCATAGAAAATACAAAACCATTATCTGGTGGGGGACTTCAATTTAAACATTGCAAAGAACGACGATCAATCCAAAGATCTTAAAATAGTCTTCACAAGTTTCGGATTACGCCATACGATTGAGGAGCCCACTAGAATAGTTTTGAATAGTCAATCCTGTCTAGATAACATAGTTACAAACATAGACCCTAGTCTCACTAAGATGGGAGTAGTAGATCCTCTAGTGTCTGATCACAACGTCCAATACATATATTTCAATCACCGATTGAATGAAAAAGTCCCCATTACTAAACGTGTTATTAACGACACAACAATAACGGCTTTTTCTGATAAACTTTCTGAAGTTTCTTGGAATGATTTGGATGTTCATAGTATGGGTGCAGAAAATTTGGCAGAAAACATATTGAATACGCTGAAACATATCTCTGATACTTGTTTTTGTGAAGAAACTGTTAAAACAAATAAATCTAATATCAAATGGTTCAACAACACATTGCGTAGTATGAGAAAAAATGTCATTACAGCAAAAAACAAATTTATGAATACTTATTCGGAAGGTGATTGGGTAAATTACACAAATTCAAACAAAATATATAAAAAAGCTATTCGCTCTGAAAAGAAGTTAGCCTACTCAAAGATAATAAAAGATTCGGATAATAAAAATAAAACATGTTCGACAATCGTAAATTCGGAAAGAAGAACTAAAATTAATAAAACCAAACAGTCCGATATATCACCACAAAAATTTAATGAATTTTTTACATCGGTATCGGAAATAGTATTAAAATCTCTGGGTGATTCTCAATACGAGTCGAGTTTATTTTTAAATAAGTTAAATAAACCTGCATTTTCATTATTTATGAGTGCAATCTTGGAAAGTGATGTCCATGAGGCAATATTGAAATTAAGTCATTCGTCATGTTTAGATTTTTACAATATAAATAGCAAAATATTGAAACGTTGTATACACTCATTAACATATCCACTGACCATTTTATTTGATAAATGCTTAGAGGAAGGCTCTTGGCCTGACTCATTTAGAATAACAAAAATTATTCCATTATATAAAAATGGTGATATAGATTCTCCAGAAAATTTTAGACCCATAGCAATTTTACTGACGATTAGCAAAATATTTGAATTGATAGTCAAAGAAAAGTTAATCAATTATTTTGAAGATAAGTCACTTCTAACGTAATTTCAATTCGGCTATCACAAAAATAAATAATGGATACGTGCTCTTCTGCGACTCTTAGAGGAAGTTGTACAGAAACTAGAGGAAGGCGTCAACTCTGTTGCAACGTTATGCGACTTAACGAAGGCTTTTGATTGTGTTCTAGCGGATTAACTCCTAAATAAACTGGAATTTTATGGTATTAGAGGGAATGCACACAAATTACTGACATCTTATTTAAGTAACAGGAAACAGTATGTAGTTTGTGGAAACAACCAGTCTGATTTACGGAATATAGACAACGGCATTCCTCAGGGTTCGATTTTGGGTCCAATCCTTTTTATAATATTTGTTAACGATTTACCAGAGGCTATCGACACATTTTGTATTTTATTCGCTAATGATACTACAACTTTATCTGATGGCACACAAGCTGGTGATAACATTTTGTTGAATCAGTGGTTCCTGGCAAATAAGTTGAAACTTAACGACACTAAAACGAAACACATTCTTTTCAGTTGAGATAAATGGGCTATAAAATCAGAGGCAGTTATAAAACTGGGCATTCATTTGGATACAAACTTAAGTTGGTCACCTCATGTTGACTACGTTTGTTCAAAATTAGCAAGCCAAGTTTTTGTAATTCGTCAATTAAAATCATGTATACCAACTCATTTGTTAATGTCTGTATATTATTCACTTTTTCATAGCAATTTAACATATGGTATAATGCTATGGGGTAGCAGCACATCAGTGCACAAAGTATTTGTACTACAGAAAACTGTAGTTAGAATAATTTACAATGCACCAAGAAACACCAATTGTAAAACAATATTAAAAAAACTTGAAATATTGCCGCTTCCGTGCTTGTATATTTTGGAAGTGTTAATTGAAACACATAAAAATCGATATGTTCTGGTCAAGGTTGTCTCTGGTGAGTGAGCGGGAATTTCCTGGCACTGGTTTCCAAGCGTCGCTCGTCATTACCGCTTTCGGTGTCCTTTGACCTTGACCTTGTGGTTCCGGTTTGCTGGCGCGCTCCACGTACTCCACGCCTTCCCGCTAATGACTATACATTCCCGCCATCTGGTGCGGTCGCACCACCAGAGGCATCCGAGGCTTGCTTCCTTGTAGTTACAGGAGCGGTATTATTTCTCAGTATGGGGGTTGCTGGCCCTCAGGACCGGTGGCTCTCCCTCTCGAGTTTGCTCACCTGCTGTATATTCGCCGCCGGGGTTGGTTACCCGATCTTAAATTTCCAGAGATGGTCAACCAGGGTCTACCGACGTGGAGGTGCGAGCAGGAATTGATAGGAGAGGCAGAAAGAGCCGCTTCACTACCCTTTAGACCCTTTATCATTATTATTATCATCTTCTTTCTTCTCACTTGATCAAGTGGTGTTTCTTTTCTGGGATGACAGGTTGTACCAGGTCGTTTCAGAGTCTATTGCTTGAATTGAGGAAAGATCGCACAATATTACATGTTTTCAGGATGACAGACTTTTGTATGTTTGTATGGGTATTTGGGTGAAGACCTAGTTGTTCAAGGTGTGAGTTAAAGGCGTGTGGGTGATGCCTGTGGTTGAAATTATGAACGGTATGGTTTCTACTCTTCTCTGTTTCCAAAGTGTCTGAACTTCTATGGCTAATTCAGTATACTTTGCTATTTTTTCTCTGTATTTTACTTGGATGTTGGGGTAGTTAGATATTGATATGTCTATGAGATAGATGATTTGCTCTTCTTTATTTTGGAAAACGATGTCCGGCCTGTTGCATTTCATTGTTTTTTCAGTACGGATTTCTACATCCCAGTATAGTTTGTATTCGTTGGAGTCTATAATTGTGGTTGGGGTGTATTTGTAGTAGGGTATTTCCTCTATTATGAGTCCATATGTCTTTGCAAGGGCTTGGTAAATAATTTTTCCTGCCATGTTGTGTTTTTAGGTATATTCTGTGCCTGCTAAGACTTTGCATCCACTGGTTATATGGTCTATGGTTTCGTTAAATTGGTGACATTTTCTGCATTTATCGGTCTGTATGTTTGGGTCCCTTATTATATATTTTTGATAATTACGTGTAGATATGACCTAATCTTGTATTGCGATGAGAAAGCTTTCTGTTTCAGGGAAAAGTCTTCCTTCTGTAAGCCATTTATAAGAGAGTTTTTTTGATATGTTTGATCATGTTCTATGTTGTATCTATGTGTTCCATGCAGCTGTTTTGTTTTCCATGAAATAAGTTTTTCTGCAATATTTTGTGATGTAGTGTAAGTATTCAATGGGAGATTGGATGTTGATAGATCAAGTGGTGTATAATTATTGTCAGCTTTGCAAAATGCTTGGTGAAAGGATGTTTGTTTATTTAGAAAGAATTTCCGGAGCTGTTGTATCTGTCCTGTATGTAATTCTTGAATATCTATCATACCTCTTCCTCCATCCTTTCTGCTAATTGTTATTCTTTCTTTACATGAGTTGGGATGGTGTTTCCTGTGTCTGGTGAGCTCTGATCTAGTAAGGGTATGGATGCTTTCCAGATCTGTTTGGGTTCATTTAATTATGCCAAACGAGTATGTTAATATTGGGATTGCATATGTGTTTATGGCTTCGAAAAGATTACGGGAATTGAGTGGTGTTTTCAATATTGCCAGTAATTTGTTTGTAACGTTTTTTTAATTCTATTTTTATATCGGCTTGGTTTATCTTAGTGTTTTGTTGGAATCCAAGGTATTTGTATGTTTCGTTTTCTGTCATGTTGTCTAGGATTTCGTTGTTTAGGGTTTCTTTGTGTTCGCTTTCTTTCCATCTTCCTTATTCGATGTAGTGTTTTGGATTTACTTATACCAAATTCCATTTGTGTATCTGTTGTAAACGTTTCTATGATCTTAAGCAGTCATTTAAGATGTGTTGTTGTTGGTGCGTATATTTTTATATCATCTATGTATAGTAGGTGGTTGATTTTATGTTGTACCATTTTTCGATATTTTATGTTAAAGCCATATTGGGAGTTATTTAGAGCGTTTGAGAGTGGGTTTAGGCACATACAGAACCACAAAGCACTTAGTGCGTCACCTTGGAAGATTCCTCGTCGAATATATAGTTCATCTGTCTGTATGGTTTCTAATTCTGAAGTTATGGTAATTTTCGTTCTCCAGGTTTTCATTATTTCCGTTAGGAATTGTTTGATTTTTGTGTCTATTTTATAGATGTCTAAGATTTTTGTTAACCAGCTATGGGATATGGAGTCGAAAGCTTTTTTATAATCTATGTAGCACGTGTGTAGATTCCTGCATTCCTTTTTGGTTTGTTGTAGAATTATCGAATCTATTATTAATTGTTCTTTACATCCTTGACAGAATTTTGTGCAACCTTTTTGTTCTTCCGTGAGTATGTTATGTTTTGTTAGATGTTTTTCTATTTTTTTACATTTGGTAGCTGCTATTATTTTGTATAGTGTAGGTAGGCATGTTATTGGTCTATAGTTGGTTGGATTCTTTGTGTTTGTGTTTTCCGGTTTCAGATAGGTATTGCTTTGTATCAGGAAATTTGGAAATGTGCTTGGGTCCAGTATACTTCTGTTAATTTCTCTGGCGAGTGCTACGTGTGTGGATGTAAGCTGCTTACATCAAAAATTTTGTATTTTATTTGTTCCTGGGAATTTCCAGTTGTGGGTGTGTTTGATGGTCTCTGAGAGTTCTTCCTGGGTAATATGATGATCCATTTGTATGTGATTGTGTCGTTCTGTTTCTGTTTTGATCCAGTTACAATTGTCGACGTGTTGTAGGGGTGTGAACCATATCTTTGACCAAAAATGTGTTAATTCTTGCTTAGAAGGTATTTCAGATATTGGGTTATTTTCTAGTGTTGTTAAGGTTTTATCGAATTGTTTTTCATTTCTGTTGAAGGCTAGGTTGGCATATTTCCTTCCATTGGATTCTTTGTATCTTCGTAGTCTGCCGGCGTAGACGGCAAGTTTTAGTTTCAGTGTGTCTAGGGTTTCTAGCTCTGTCTGTGTCGGATAATTTTCCATTATTTTCGTTATAGAATTTATTATTTTTTTAGATTTGTTTCCATTTTTGTGTTGGGTCTTGTGTCCTATATCCCTTCTTAGGTTATATATCTTATTTTCCATTCTGATTCGCCACTTTGGTTTATATTTTCTTCTTATTTTGCCTACTTGCTCCGGGATTTTTTGGCCATTATGTCTAATTATTGTAACTGCTGCTATGTATATGATTGTGTGAATATTTTCCAATGTGCTGTTGTGTGTTATATACTTAGAGATTAGAATGTTTGTTTTTTTTAATATTTTGGGAGGTATTGGGCTTAAATATTAGTTTTGGGATGGGACTTCTTAAGATTGGGTTTGTTCCTTGCCAATATGGTAGATTCGTTTCCATTTCCTCCTCTAGTAGTGAGTCTTCGTCCTTTATTGGGTGTATAGGTGATATAGGTGGTCTTGTTATTCCTTGCTTTTATTATTATTATTATTATTATTACTATTGTTATTATTATTATCCAGTATAACACAGCTCATTTGCTGGGTCTAATGTATATAAACCAGTTGTCCTCCCGACATCTGAGGTTTATAATACTTTCCGTATAATATGTGCTGTTCTGTTTAAAGCAGTTTGCTGTAAGACTGCTGTATCTGGTTCTCCTGGTATCATTGAAATGTACTTCACATGGTTGGTCGTTATCGTCCCGAGAGCTCCTATCACAACTGGAATTACTTCTTCTTTTGTGTGCCACATTCTTGAAATTTCGATTTCTAAGTTTTTGTATTTAAGCAATTTATCGGCTTCCTTTGAGACTGTATTATTGTCGCATGGTACAGCTACGTCTATTACTTTGCATACAGAGTCGTTGTTGTTTCTTATCACGATGTCTGGCTTGTTCGCAGGTATTGTTCTCTCAGTTTGAATTTGTTGATCATAGGGTATTGTAACGCCGTCTTTACTAATAACATCTTGTGGTTTGTGGTTGTACCATTTTGTGTCACATTCTATTCCAAAGTTATTACAGATCTTCCAGTGCAGATACCTGCAGATGTTATTGTGCCTCTCTAGATACTCTCGGTTTGCCAGTTCTGGGCGTCCTGATGTTATGTGGGTGATATGTTCTTCACCCTCATTACATAATCGACATTAACTGTCTGTATTCAATTTGAAACTATGTTTTCCATAGTAGCGAGTTTTTATGGCTTGGTCCTGTGCTGCAGTTATGAAAGCTTCAGTCTCACCTTTCAGTGTTCCCTTCCTCAGCCAGTCTAAACTTCCTTTTATGTTGATATTTTACTTTTGTAGGCTTTGGGGGAATTGTCCGTGAAGGGGTATTCTGGTCCATGTTTCTTTCAGTTTTTCGACTATTCTGGTTTTTATTAGGTTTTTTTGGAGGTTCGTTGTGTTTTGTTGCTCATGTGTTATAATTATTATTATTATTATCATTATTATTATTATTATTATTATTATTTTTATTATTATTATTATTATTTTCCGTTTCCTCCCTTGCGGGGTTGCTCCACAACGTGGGATTTATGATCATTCACGTTGCTTGAAACTTGCTATTCTTTTAGCAGGATTTCGCAGTCACATATTTTCAGGTAAGTTAAGAGTTTTCCTGACAATTCTACACATTTCCAGTACGACAGATTTCTGCATTTCGGGGAACACTTCTTTATGATTTATTTCCAACGTTTCGACGTATTTTTTTAAGTTCTTTGTTACTAATCCGGTTGCAGAGATGACTATCGGTAGAACTTCGACTTTTTTTAAGTTATTAATAACTTTGAATTCTTCGGCCAGTTCGAAATATTTATTAACCTTTTCTCTTCCTGTTTTATTCAGGTTGTGATCGTTCGGATGGGCAATATCTACGAAGTATCCAATCTTGTCCTGTTTATTAATAAGCACGATATCTGGTCGATTGCTCGCCACAGTTTTGTCCGTTTGTATTGTTGTGTCCCAGTATAGACGGAAAGTATTATTTTCAAGGACGGGAAAAGGGACATATTTGTAATACCGTTCTTTTTGTTCTTTCAGTTTGCAGAGTATTGCCAGTTCTTGATGGATTATATTCGCCGTCAAATTATGGCGTTGGAGATACTCCGTTTGAGCAAGGTAACTGCATCCTGAGATAATGTGCTATATTGTTTCCGCAAGTCTATTACACAGTCTGCACAGATCGTTAGCCAGCTGTACTCCATGTACAAATTTCACATGATTTTTGGTCGCAATTACGTTGTCTTGTATTGCTACCATGAATCCTTCTGTTTCTCCGAATAATTGTCCCCTCTGAAGCCACTCCGTTGAATAATTAAGATCAGCTTCATTCAGTTTATTGGGAAATCTACCGTGTAATGGTTTTGACAGCCAAGGAGTTTTTCGTTCAGCCAAAGTTGGTACAGGGACCTCTTCTCCGGCGGACAGATTAAGCGGTGAGTAGTGATCCAGCACACAGATCATCTTATGCATCTCTGACATCTCTGTTTTGGCATTAAAGTACTTTTTTAGTTCATTTATTTGTCTGTGATAAAGAGTTTTGAAATCTAGTAGACCTCGACCACCCATGCTTCGTGGCATGTACAGCCTCTCAATGCATGCTCTTGAATGGTGTATGCTGAACTTGGTCAGTTGTACTCGGATGGATCTATTTGCAGCTTCAAGTTCCGTTTATGACCACCCAATTACCCCAAATGAGTAGGTTATCGCAGGCACTGCCCATGAATTAACGGCCTTTATTTTATTTTTTGCAGTGAGTTCCGTACGCAGAATGCTGCTCACTCTGGTTACTAAGGTTTTATTTGATTTTTCTTTTGCAGATTTTCGGTCTATTATTAGTTCCTGTTCATAGCCCAGATACTTATAACTGCCTTTGTTTAGATAGCGAATATTTTCATTTTCTAAGTTGTCAATTTCCTGAGGATTTCCCTTGCGAGCTACCAACTTGGCACATTTGTCCAATCCAAATTTCATTTTTATATCGGTGCTAAATATTTCCGTAAGGCTAGTTAATCGATTTAGATCGTTCTCTGTTGAGGCATAGAGCTTGAGATCATCTACATAGAAAAGATGGGATACGTTATAACACTGATCGCCTATCTTAAGTTTGTACCCCAGAGCCGATTGACAAAGAGCTTTCGATAGTGGATTCAGACTGAGTATGAACCACAGCGGGCTAAGCGAATCTCCCTGAAAGATTCCGCTTTGTATCGATATTTCCTCAGTTGTTATTTGTTGTTTGGGTGTATTAACAAGCAGTTTTGTTCTCCAGGTTGCCATACATGTTTTAAGAAACTCCACAATTCCTTCGTTCACCTTGTATATTTCCAGGACTTCAATGAGCCAGCTATGAGGAACTGAGTCGAATGCCTTTTGGTAATCGATTATTATTATTATTACTATTATTATTATTATTATTATTATTATTATTATTATTATTATTATTATTATTATTATTATTATTATTATTATTATTTTCCTTTTTGTGTCACCGGATTTACACCCGGCGTGTTTCAACGACAGTCGGCCTCAACAGCAAGACTTTCGTTGGGTGTCACTATTCTAGAAATGACCTAACAATGTTTGTCGCATCCAGGATTACAGATTTTTGCATTAATCGGTAGGTTGACTCAGGAATATCAATGTCTTTGAGGGAAGTACTTAGTTTCTTGGGAATTAGCCCCATACAGGATAAAACAACTGGAATGATCTTGACTTCTTTAAGATTCCACAATTCTTTTATTTCGGTCCTTAGCTCGGCGTATTTGCTTAGTTTTTCATTGTATTTGCTTTCTGTGTTAGAATTATTTGGGATCGATATGTCAATAAGCAGAGCTTGCTTGGATTGTTTATTAATGACTGTGATGTCCGGCCTGTTGTGTCGTACTGTTACGAATTCGGTGGTTAATATGGCTTTTATTTCTTCATGTTCTATCTTGTGTGTCTGAAGGATTCCTAAGTACTTGTAGGGTTTGTCTGTCATGGCTTCAATATATTTGCCTGGCTCTAGTTCTATAGGTTCTCCTTCTTTCAGCTTTCCCTTTTCAACCGATACAGTTTGGCATTTTTCCATACCAAACGACATTCCGACATCTGTGCTCCACTGGTGCATGAGTTTTAAGTTGGATTCTAGGTGTTTTTTGCACGCGGCATATAGTTTCAGATCATCCATAAAGAATAGATGACTTATGGTTGTTGAGTTTCGATCCGCTCTAATAGTTGCTCCATATCCTGTGTGGTTTAGGCCACGTGATAATGGGTTTAAACACAAGCAGAACCATAGAGCGGAAAGTGTATCTCCTTGAAAGATTCCTCTTTTAATACTGATAGATTCAGTTTCTAGTTCTGTGTGATTTAGGTTAATTTTGAGTTTTGTTTTCCAATTACTCATAGTACTTTTTAGAAACCTAACCACCACAGGGTGTATATTGTAAATTTCCAAAGTTTTTATTAACCAACTGTGGGGCACTGAGTCGAAAGCTTTCCGATAGTCTATATAAGCCATGTATAGATTTCTGTTCTTCTTTCTGATTTGTTCCAATATCACATTATCGATTGTTATTTGTTCCTTGCAGCCCATATATTTTCTTTTGCACCCTTTCTGCTCCTCAGTTAGAATATCATTAGTTTCTAGGTATGCGTACAGTTTATCACATAGTGCTGCAGTGAAGATTTTGTACATTGTAGGAAAGCACGTGAGAAGGATCTTGGGTTTGATCAGATTTTGGAAGAATATAAGTTACACCATTTGTAAGGAAGTCTGGTAGTTGGTCAGGCTTTCTTAGAGCGATATTAAATTGGTTGGTCAGGTGATGATGGGTAGCCGTAAGTTTTTTGTACCAGAAATTTTGGATACCGTCGTTCCCTGGTGCTTTCCAGTTGGCCAAGTTTTTTATTACCTTTTTTAGATCTTGTAATGTAAATATTATTTCTTCCATATGTAGATGGTTGTTGTTCTGAATTTCTGTTTTGATCCAAGGTGTATTTTCCTGATGTTTGATTTCCTTCGACCACATTCCTTCCCAAAATGTCTGTAAACCCTCCTTCTTTGGCGGTTGTCCTTTAGAACCAGGTTGTTCGTTAAACGATCTATAGAAGCCCTTCTGATTTTTTGAAAAGAAGTTGTTTTGGATTTTGCGTTGGTAGCTCTCCTGATATCTTTTTAATCTTTTAGAAGCAACTGCAAGTTTTTGTTTCCAGGTATCTAAGGTATCATCTAAAATTGTTTTTATTTCATTTGTTGTTTTTCCTTCCAGCTGTTGTTTAATCTGGACCGGGATTTTATTTAGCAGCTTTTTGGATTTTTGCCCATTTGCTATTTGTTGAATTCTACCAATTTCTTTTCTCAAATTCTCGATTTTGGTACTAAGTCTTTGTTCCCATCTCGGTTTTTGAGGCGTACGTGTCTTAGGTGCTTTTAGTATTTTTTGTTTGTTGGCTTTGATTGTTGCTAGAGCTGCGCAATACACGTGAAGATGTATTTCCTCGAGGTTCATATCTGCATCCAATTGACTTTCCAGAATTTGATTAGCAATTCCTAAGAGAGAGTGCGTCTTTGGAGTATAAATGAGTTTTGGTAGCGCCGGCCTGCTGGCAGGGTCGGATCCTCTGAATTCAGTAAGATGTTGTTGGTAGTTTTCTTCCCATAATGTTTGACGGTTGATTACTGAGGGTCGAAGACTTAATAGTGGTAGGTCAGCTTCAGGTCCTCTACTTTCTTGTTCCTGAGTCTCTGGGGTCTCATTTATAGGCTGTTGATTATTCTCCCTCTGCACCTCTGCCCTTATTTGTTCGATTGCAGGTAGAGGTATTAGGTTATTTCTTATGATAGCTCTACGTTGATCTGCTATTCGTTGTTCTGAGAGGTGATTTAGGTGTGGCATTTTCTCAATGAAGTGATTATGCAGTCGCATGCGGTACATCGTCATATCAGTCTCCAGTGCCGTAACTGTGAAAAACGAACGTATTACTTGTTTGTTGGTTTCATTGTCCCATTTCATACGTCGTCTTTCTGATTGTGCCTGATTTGGTTCAGTGGGTGCGACAGGCTGTCGCACAACACGTCTCCGAGGCGCCGTAGGTTCAAGCGGTTGATGGGGTACGTTTCGATGAGCGGTGCTCCCACCATTCTCAACTACATGCTGGACATCCTAACGGTTCCGATTGGAAGGACCAGAATCTAATCCTTCCCCGCCCGGGTAACGATTTCTTCGTGTGTTGAAAGCACTTTTTTTTCACACCATACGGGATGCTACCCCGCGTGGTGGTGGTTCTCCCTCTCGCGTTAGCCCATCTGCTGCAGATTCGCCACCGGGGATGGTTACCCGATCCCGAATCTCCAGAGATAGTTACCGGGGCTACCAACGTGGAGGTGCGAGCAGGAATTGGTAGGAGACGCTTCACTACCATTTTAACCCCTTATTATTATTATTATTATTATTATTATTATTATTATTATTATTATTATTATTATTATTATTATTATTATTATTATTATTATTATTATTATTATTATTATTATTATTATTATTATTATTATTATTATTATTATTATTATTATTATTATTATTATTATTAATATTATTATTATTATTCTAAAGGAGTAAACCTTGAAAAGAGAATCCTCAATACTATGGTGTAAGGCATCGTGCCAATGGTATGGAAGGTAAGAGCACCTCAAACGATCTCTTCGGGATACCTGGTGACCTCCCGAAGTATTAAAGTCACCTTAGCGGACATGGGAGCACTGCGCCGCTGGACTGTGAAGCTATCCAACTCGTGGGACTTAAAATGGAGGCAGCAAAAAAAACTGGAATAAACCGAGCGTGAGCTCAGAACAGGAGGAAAAAGTATGGCATGAGTACAACCAGATGGCTCAACAGATGGAGAAGCGTATGCAGAACATGGAAACGGCATTAAAGAAAATGCTCGAGACAATAGAGAAGCAGCCTAACATCAGTCAGACGGTGAAGAATGGTCTCAAAGAAGCGGAAGAGGAGATTGACTTCCTTAGGTCACATGCCAAGAAGCTGATCACCCTCCAGGAGAGGATCAAGACAATTTGTGGAAAATGGTCTCCGTCCAAAGAAGGAAAAGGAGGAACTCGCAAGAGGCTAAGGGGTAGACAAGAAAACACCACTTCCGATACAAAAAACGAGGATGACCACTGACGGGATAGCTATCTCAGTCAAGACACTCGCGTCAAGTGCAGATTCTCTCCGCTCGTTGAAGCAGAGGCAAAAAAAGTGAATCGCCCCTCAATCGCCAACACTGAGATTCGAGCTATAAGAAAACTGCAAAAGGAGATGTTATGATTGAAGTGACTGGTACCGAAAAAATACCGGAGGAATTCAGGAGGGCTGTGGAAGAGGCTGTGGGAGCAGACAAAATACGAGACCTTACTCCTAGAGAGTCCATAGAAGTAAGGGATCTGCACTGCCTGACCACAACAGACCAAGTCAGGAAGGCGATAGAAAAGGAGCTAAGAAAACCAACGGGTGGAGTCAAGGTGAACTTGACCAAACCAAACAGGTGGTCTCAAATGCTGGCCATCGTTGAGCTCTCCAGCAGGGATGCTAATACTCTTATGATAGAGCGAAAACTCAGAGTTAGCTTAGTTAATTGCAGCCTCAGGAGACGTGTAGAAGTATCCAGATGCTATAAGTGCTTAGGGTATGGATACAGTGCAAGGCGATGTACAGGCTAGGACCGTACAAAGACGTGTTTCAAATGCCAGAACCATATGGGGGAGGGGAACTCTGGGGCCAAATGTACAGCAGAGCCCAAATACCCAGTGTGCACCGAGCTTTTAGTAACATCAACCCATGTGGCAGGACGAAAAGGATGTGAAGCCTATCGGAGAGCATTGGACCAGGAGAGAGCCTTTGAAAAGTTAAATCAAATTTCGTGAAGGTCCTTCGAATAAACCTCAATAGGAGCAGGACGGAAAGCGTCTTAAAAGAACAAATTCCCCGTGAAAAAGGGGCGGATATTATGCTCATCAGTGAGCCCTACAACTATGACGAGAAGAGAGATGGATGGATCGTGGACCCATCAGGTACAGCAGCCATATGGGTGGTTAATAGAACTGCGGTGCCAATAGAAGCAAAGAGATCAGGCCCAGGCTACGCATTTATCAGAAGCAGGGGGACGTCCTACTTCAGATGATACCTTATACCCACTGAAGCGATTGCCGGCGAAATTGGCAGGCATAGAGGATGAAGTCCGCAGTTTAAGGGGAGATGTGCTGGTTGCTGGTGATTTTAATGCCAAGGCTGTCGAATGGGGTGACCCGCACCTAACGGGAGGGGGCGAAGAGTCACAGAGATGGTTCCAAGGCTTGAGTGCGTGATTATAAACAGGGGAGAGGTGCCAACTTTCCGAAGAGCTGGATGCTCAGGCACAATACCGGATATCACGATGGGATCGGAGAGGATCGCAGGTCATATAAGTGGATGACAGGTGCTGGAGGACTACTCTACCAGTAACCACCAGTATATAGAGTATCAGATAGGTGACCCATATCCAAAAAAAATGTCGATCCCTCCCCCACGGTGGAACGTAGAAAAGCTGGATAGCAGTGTCTTCGTCACTATGATCCAGATGGGTAAAGGAGAGTAAAAAGAGGAGAAATGGGGGAACAGTCTTCAACGCTGTTGGTAACGGCGACCATGAGCCTGCTCACCAGGGCACGTGAGAGCTCCATGCCAAAGAAGTCAGCTAGGAAAGATCGACTTCCAGCATACTGGTGGAACTCAGGGATAGCCGACCTGAGGAAGAATTGTTTCCAACTCAGGAGGCTATCACAAAGGGCCAAGAGGAATACCCCTGACTTTGATCTGAAAACTGATCAGTACAAAATAGTTAGGCGAGTCTCAAGCATGGACATAGCCAAAAGCAAAGCCAGGAAGTGGAAGGAATTCTGTGACGACGTGGAAGGCGACCCTTGGGGACTGGGGTACAAACTTGTGCTTCAGAAACTCAGGGGTACTGACTCCACCTCTGAGATGACGACTGAGGTCAAAGAGCGTATAGAGGACGAGCTCTTCCCGATGCATGTCGTGGAGGAACGAGTACCGGTCCATGTACTAACAGGCGGGCCTTTTTACTGAAGAAGAATTGCAGTAAGCGGCAGAATCAAAGAGATACAAAAAGGCTCCAGGACCGGACAGGCCTTTGTGTATTCTTGATAAAGCTGGTGAACTCTACGAGAAGCTTCTTAGGCGAGGAACCCTGGATGCTGTTGCAGAAGCAGAAGGGGTGTCACCAAGGCCGTATGGCTTCACTACGGGGAGGTCGACTGTGGATGTGGTAAACGAAGTAGTGGAATCAGCAAAGGCAGTGAGGACTGGTAATCAATGGTCACGGGACCTCTGCATGACAGTCACTCTCGACGTCAAGAATGCGTTTAGCTCAGCCAGATGGAGGGATATTCTGAATACCCTTAAGGATAGTTTTCAAGTACATGCGTCCGAACGTTAGGTTACGAGAAGGAAAGCACAAAAAACGGATAACCTCAGGAGCGGCTCAAAGTTCAGTTCTGGGGGCGGACTTATGGAACATAAACTACGACGGGATCTTACGCATAGAAATGCCAGACAGGGTGCTTTTGATGGGATATGCAGATGCCGTGGTCGTTGTGATCACTGCACGCACGGTAGTTACTACAGCTCAAGCTGAACCAAGTCATGAGGAGGATAATGGAGTGGATGGAAACCAAATCCCTGTGTCTGGCTGTCCAGAAAACCGAAATCGTACTCCTCACCACAAAGCACATACATAGAGGCATAACCATGTACGGTGGATACCAGCCCATTGAAGCGATAGAGGCAGTAAGGTATCTGGAAGTTATGCTTGAAGGCAAACTGACTTTCTGGAACCTCATCTCGGGAGCAGCGAAAGTGGAGGCAATCTTGAGCCGACTTATCGCTAATATTAGGAGCCCAAGCGCGGCAAAAATGAGACTTCTCATGCGAATAGCAGATGCCATTATGCTGTATGGAGCCCAGGTTTGGGAAAAACCACTACGGTTCCTAAAATACAGGGCAAAGATGGACGCGGTACAAAGGCGAGGGTGCCTAAGGATTGGCAGTGCGTATAGGACGGTGTCGCGTGCGGCTGCTCAGGTGATTGCAGGAGTCATCCCTATCGATATACTGGCAGACGAGCGTCAACGAATATACCTCCGCAGGTGGGACAATTCACCGCATACCATAAAAAGAGAAGAACGGGATCGAACTCTACAGGACTGGCAGAGAAGATGGACTCAGGAAACCAGAGGAAGATGGACTACCACCCTTATTGCTAACGTAATACAATGGATGGAGAGGAAACACGGCGAGGTTGGCTATCACCTGACACAATTTCTGACAGGACACGGCTACTACCGTTCATGCTTGAAGAGGATAGGGAAGGTGAATAAGGCCACATGGAGGATGAGGACGCAAGGCACACCTTCTTTGCATGTTCAAAATGGGAGCATCTCAGACGAGAGGTTACGAAGAAGACCCGACAACTGAGCCTGGAGACAGCCTTTGCCAAAATGCTTCAACCGGGAGAGAACTGGAGTACCGTCACCACGTACATCACTCAAGTTCTCAAACAAAAGGAGATAAACCGAGAATGGGGAAATGAATGAACCAAATTAGGCGATAAACAGCTGCACAATGAGGAAGAAGGCCTTAAAAGGCTAGAAAAGATCTCTTCAGAGGTAATACCAAAAGGAGGTTCCGAGACAGAACCAAAACAAGAAGAGAGTGTTTAAGTCGGTAAGAGTCCGACACGAAGGGCAGTCACTGACAATAGCGATCGTTACCATATTATCTGAAATATTTGAGATCCTGTTAAGAGATAGGTTTATATATCATTTGGGAAAACAAAGTATTCTATCAGCGTCACAGTTCGCATTCCAAAAGAACAAGTTCACTGTCGCTGCATTGGTTACAATTGTTCATGCTACTTTGTGTGATTTGTCAAAGGCATTTGATTGCGTTAATACTCAAATTCTTCTGGACAAAAGAAATTTTACGGCTTCAGAGATAAGCAATATGACCTTATGTTTTCGTATCTCAATAATAGACAGCAATACGTTTGTTTCGAAAACGTACATTCACACGAACTTAAAATGAAAAACGGAGTACCCCAGGGTTCCGTTCTAGGCCCTTTATTATTATTATTTTACGTCAATGATTTGCCCAGAGCAGAGTGGTTCTATATGCTGATGGTACTACCGTAATTTCAAACGAGGGAGTTACTGCGAGGAATGGAAGTGTTGATATGGCAAAAATTAGTTTCAAGCAAATCAACTTAAACTAAATGAATCAAAAACTCAACATATTCTTTTCAGTGTTGACAAATTTGCAGAAAAGTCGGAACCTGTTAAATTGTTGGGTATTGTATTCGATACTTTGTTGACTTGGTCGAGCCAGATGGATCGATTATGCTGAAAAATATCGTCTCAAATATTCGTATTGAGACAGTTATGTAAAAATATTAGTGACAATAATGTAATGAAAGTCGCCTACTGTGCCTTGATTCACAGTCACCTGTCTTATGGCATATCGCTATGGGGTAATTCTAGCGGGCTCCATGAAGTTTTTACGCTCCAAAAGGCAGCAATCCGAATTGTGAACAGATCAGCATAACGAGCGTATTGTAAGGAAATATTTTAAAAATAAAAGATTCTGTTTCTACTCTGTCAATATATCTTTGATGAACTTATAAGAATACATCGGGACCTAAATTCCATTTCGAGTCATAGCGATTTCCACGGTTACAGTACTAGAATTGCAAATGAAATAGTACATATCTTTTCACGTCTGTCAACGGCGAAACGGAATCTACTTGATTTCAATCTATTTAATAAATTAGACAAACTATTCCCGAGGAAAAATAAAGGTAATAAGCGATACGAAATTTTCTGAGTTTGTCAGAATTTATCTGATAGAACACTGTTTTCACAGCATTGATGAGTACATGAGCTATTCCTTTGGGAGTGCATTATACTTGAATACCTGATGAAATAGGGTTAACCTACGAACGTTGTTTATTTTTTCTATATAGTTAAATGAGCGTTTATATGTTTTTATACAGTTTGTCGTCCTTTTAAAATATGTCTCAGTGTACTTTTCGATTTTTATTCTATTGTAGTTATTCTGTTGTCCAGTAATTGAAAAAATTACCAAAGCAGTCATGGATGTAGACTATGCGATCTAGGTGGATAATAAAGCCAAAGTACCAGGTACAGACGAATTCTAAACTCAATGACTACGTATTAGAGGCAGGAGAAACAAAATAATTGAAAATATCTGAAGATATGGCCAGTACGATAATAAAAGATACTAAAAAATTTAGTTTCTAGTTAAATAGGCACAAAAAGCTTATGCCGTTAGGTGAGTATAAAATAAAGCCTGTTACCTCAAGTCCACCACTACGTGAAAAAATTATCATTTTACTTAACAAGAAGGTTGACGATAAGGATTCCACGACAATTGGGCATATTGTAGGACTTACAAGGAAAGGTCCTACTATAAAAAATAAGCAGTGAATGTTGAATGAGTGAGACAATAGCAACTATAGTTGGATAATTCAAAAAAATCATACATGATTCAACCAGAGCAGAAATAAAAACATAAAACATAAACCCCAAGAAGTAGGAAGCATTAGAAGGAAAGTATCAGGAGATACATTGAATAAAAACGAAGAGACTAATTCACCAATGATAAATATATTGAAATAGAAGGTATTTGCAATCGAAATTGGGGTAGTTTTAGGTTAGAACAGCATGAGCTATAGTAACTGGCAACACACACAAGAACTGAAAACAAAACCAGTACAAACCAGTGAATTTTTAGAGGAAAACGGATATTGAAAAAGGGTTAAAAATGTTTTGTATCTTTATCTAATGATTAATTTTATCTATATACCCTTTTGCCGTAAATCTGCTCGGAACGGAAATATTAGTATGTTGGATCATTTCTACTCCCCATATACGGGACCTAAAATTGAAAGTTTGAAACCCATCGTTTTAGGGAAAAATATTTCAAACCCATCGTTTTACGGAAAAATATTTGAAACAAAACTATGTAATTTGGCCCGCTGAGTAATATTATTCATACAGAGTGAATTTTATGTATGGAACGCCTCAATTATCTAGATAACGACTAGTACGATTTTTATAAAAATTTTGTGCGCAAGGGTCTTGTGATACGGCCGGTAATAGAAATCTCGTAACAAGGTCTAGTATCAGTAAGTTAGGAAAAAGTTTAACGAAACTGGTGCAGTAAAATATTTATCCAAATCATGGCGCAGGAAACTTACAACAACTGAAGACAAATCTTTAAATGTTTGTGTCATGTTAGAAGTAGATCCACATTGGTGAAGTAGAAAAATTACAAATTTTAGAAAACATGCAGTAAAGGCGATTACAGCAGATGCTCAAAATGTTGTCTATTCACTTCATGTTTACTTCATGCGATTTTTAGAACTTTGCAATACATTTTGCAGCATCCCTGACGGCTGAATTCTTCTTATCTCTGTGGTAATAATATCTTTTAATTCCTGAATATTGGCAGGTTTTGTTCTATAAAAGATGTTTTATAAGTGACCCCCTGTTACGGTTTAAAATGAGTTATGAAAAGTATTCGCTATAAATGACCAAATGCTTACTTTGAAAATGGAAAAATATATAACTTTTAATTCGTCTATACTGATTCACACTTTGTAAAACAAAATCATAAATATTACAATGTGTTGATTTTAATGTGAAAAATAACCTTTATTGTTTACAATCTAATGTTCTTCTTTTTCATTGAATTATTTGTTGATTTGTGATTATTAAGTAAAACAGCACTCAACGTTTTGGCTCACTAATGACTTCTTTATAGGTTAATTAGCCCTACCTGGCTTAATAACATAAACATTCAATACCTGTTTTAGAAACCTTGACTTGTACCTTGTCATTTTTTATAATTTTTTTCTCTTTGGAAATGGCTGCTTTTTGAACCACATGGGTTACAATTTTTCGAAGCAATTTCGGATATAAAATAGCCTGAAAACAAAAAGGAAAATAGTAAATTAAACTTCTGAGTAATTTTATCTTCAAGAGAATTGGGGAGAAACCCTAAGGGGGATCTTTACTTGGTTTAATTTATTTCACATAAAAGCCACACACCACCCTTAGTAAGTTTATCAAGTTGCTTGTCATTGATTGTTATTCTTTTAATATTAGACATCTAGTTATAAATTCTATAATTCTTTCAGGCTTTTTTTTTGGTTTTGATTTATTCATCTTATAACTGACTAACCTATATGTCCTGCTGTATGGAATACCCAGAGTAGACACTTATCAATAAATAACTGAAGTTATAGTGATTATCAAGGTAACTTAGACTTTTTAATACATTGCAATCCAGGTATATATCGAGTATACCGATTAGAGGTGCTGTTTCGAAAATTTTGGAGGATAACAGACTCTCAATAAGTAGTGTAGCTATTCAGTTATTAATAAACCAATAGAATATTATATGATAAACTTACCCAAATTTAAGTTCTGTACACCTTTTAGTACTAAAGGGGAAATTTCATAATTGTTAATGATTGATATCTTCATATATGTGAGTTGAAAGAAACCATATTAATCCAACAATAAACTATTCACTACCACCTTTCCTTTTTTTTATGTTAACTTCTGATTTAGATTGTAATGGTAGAGACGAACCCGTGGGCCTTCTTCAGGTAAATAACTTTCGAATACTGACACTGTATACATTTAAAGGTAGTAAGGCTGAAGTGGGTGCAAACATTAGCTTAGCCCTTATTATTAAAATACATAATAATAAATGTAAGTAATAAAAATGGCGCACCAACGTTTATAATCTCTCAGAAGGTGGATTTATTTGATTTTTTCACAAAGGTGGATATTATTTTGTATAAAATAAACAACAATAAACTTTTTCACGTTTATAGATTGACAGTTGACAAGCTGACTGATTCGATTTATACATTCGTTCTGTAGCTTTACGATTATTTCTCAAGAATCGATTTCTGGTTTTCGTGTTCATTTGTTTTCAGGGCTGGCTGGCATTTGTTTGTTTATGGTTTACTTTTTGAGAGAGGGGGGTGTGTGAATTGATATTATCACGTAATACTCTAGTAGAGTATGGGCTGGTTGAGCATGGGAACTTTTTGTTAACATCTCTTATGGCAAGCCACGCCCACATGTTGCTCTCTGATTGGTCAGCTGTCCACTCCCAGTCTTCGTTTCCTGCTCTCTGATTGGTCAGCCATTTTTTAGTCCACGCCCTCTTCGTGTCTGATTGGTTAGCCATTTTTTGTAGGCCACATCCTACTCGTCTGTGATTGGTCAGCGTCAGTGATTGGTTAGCCTACATTACCACGTGTCGGTAATACAGTTAACCTACATTGCAGGCCTTGGGTTAATGACGGTAGCGTCTACGGGGGATGGGGGTTTGGCCCAAATTTTTGGGGACGGTAGCGGCTACGGGCGGGATTTTTGGGGGTTTGGCCCGGGCCGCCAAAGAAGAAGCGAAGAGGGTTTTAAGGGTAGCGTCTACGGTGATTACGAAGGGTGTGAACGGGGGTTATGCAAAATTTAACCTACATTATTCAGGTGTCGCTTGCCGTCATTGCCATAACGGCGCTAACAACTATTTGTTATTCACCAGAGTGCCAAACCGGCCGTGGGTAGTTGGGGTAGCGAAGCTACTTTTCCCGTATACTGCGCATGTTTTCCGTTACATATAGGTCTAAAAAGACACATTTCGACGATCTGCGCAAGTGCTAAAGGCATTTTTTCATATCTCTGTTATTATTTGTCGGATTGGAGTCTAATAAACGCCAATATGATTGTTCGAATATTATCCTATACAGGATGTACAAAGATGCCATTAGGGTACTAGCCCATACTAGCAAGTAATGACGGTAGCGTCTACGGGGGGGGAGGGGGGGTTGCAAAAAGTAAGTGTGTATGTTGTTACGTGTATAAGGTAGAGGGTGGTTTAGAAGAAGCGAAGGGGTTTGGGTAGCGTCTACGGGGATTACGCAAGTAAGGGTGTACGGGGGTTATGCAAAAAGTGTGTATGTTGTTACGTGTATAAGGTAGAGGGTGGTTTAGAAGAAGCGAAGGGTTTGGGTAGCACGGGGGAGGGTCTACGGGGATTACGCAAGTAAGGGTGTACGGGGGTTATGCAGGATTACGGTACGGGGGTTATGCAAAATCAGGTGTCGCTTGCCATCATTGCCATAACGGCGCTAACTATTTGTTACCAGAGTGCCAAAACGGCCGTGGGTAGCTGGGGTAGCAAAGCTACTTTTCCCGTATACTGCGCATGTTTTCCGTTACATGTAGGTCTAAAAAGACGCATTTCGACGATGTGCGCAACTGCTAAGGCCTTTCTTCATATCTCTGTTATTATTTGTCGGATTGGAGTCTAATAAACGCCAATATGATTGTTCGAATATTATCATATACAGGATGTACAAAGATGCCATTAGGGCACTAGCACATATCTCTGCTATTGGTCAGATTGAAGTCAAATAAACGATATTATATTTGTTAGAATATTATCGTATACAGGATGTGCAATGATGCCAATACTAGCACATACTAGCAAGTAATGACGGTAGCGTCTACGGGAGTTATGCAAAAAGTGTGTATGTTGTTACGTGTATAAGATAGAGGGTGGTTTAGAAGCGAAGGGGTTTGGGTAGCGTCTACGGGGATTACGCAGGGTGTACGGGGGTTATGCAAAAAGTGTGTATGTTGTTACGTGTATAAGGTAAGAGGGTGGTTTAGAAGCGAAGAGGGTTTGGGTAGCACGGGGGAGGCGTCTACGGGGATTACGCAAGTAAGGGTGTACGGGGGTTCTGCAAAAAGTGTGTATGTTGTTACGTGTGTAAGGTAGAGGGTGGTTTAGAAGGAGCGAAGGGTTTGGGAAGCGACTACGGGGGATTACGAAGGGTGTGAACAGGGGTTATGCAAAAAGTGTGTATGTTTTTACGTGTATAAGATAGAGGGTGATTTAGAAGCGAAGAGGGTTTTAAGGGTAGCGTCTATGGGGGAGGGGGGCGTCTACGGGGATTACGTAAATAAGGGTGTACGGGGGTTATGCAAAAAGTAAATAGTAAATAAGGGTGTATAAAAGAAGTAATTAGAAGAAAGAAAATATATGGAGGATTGTGTGTGCAAGAGATGAGGGGTAGTGCTCACGAGGGGGAGAAAAGACATTATGATTGTTAGATTATTATCGTATACAGGATGTGCAAAAAATATGCCATTAGGGAACTAGCACATATCTCTGCTATTGGTCAGATTTTTATGGAACAAAAGAAATTATGATTGTTAGATTATCATCGTATACAGGATGTGCAAAAAGATGCAATTAGGGCACTAGCACATATTTCTGCTATTGGTCAGATTTTTATGGAACAAAAGACATTATGATTGTTAGATTATTATCGTATACAGGATGTACAAAAAAGATACCATTAGGGCACTAGCACATATCTCCGCTATTGGTCAGATTTTTATGGAACAAAAGACATTATGATTGATAGATTATTATCATATACAGGATGTGCAAAAAAAATGCCATTAGGGCACTAGCACATATCTCTGCAATTGGTCAGATTTTTATGGAACAAAAGACATTATGATTGTTAGATTATTAACGTATACAGGATGTGCAAAGATGTCATTAGGGCACTAGCACATATCTCTGCCATTATTGGTCAGATTTTTATGGAACAAAAGACATTATGATTGTTAGATTATTAACGTATACAGGACGCCATTAGGGCACTAGCACATATTTCTGCTATTGGTCAGATTTTTATGGAACAAAAGACATTATGATTGTTAAATTATTATCGTATACAGGATGTGCAAAAAATATGCCATTAGGGCACTAGCATATATCTCTGCTATTGGTCAGATTTTTATGGAACAAAAGACATTATGATATCATGTCTGCAGACAGGATTCAACTTGTTAAAGAATTGCATAAACCGATTCGACGGAATTATCCACGTCGACGAACAATAATCAAAGGTCTTGATAACTTATGGCAAATGGATTTAGCCGAAATGAAACCTTATGCAAAGCATAATAAAGGATTTGAAATGATTTTGGTGGTTATCGATTGTTTCTCGAAATTCATGTGGACTCGTCCACTCAAAGACGAAAACAGCCGAAGAAATAACATGAGCATTTTCGAGTATTATCAGGAGTCGAACGCCAGAAAATCTACAATCAGATCAGGGAACGGAATTTTACAATAGTAAATTCAAATCGCTAATGAAAAAACATGATATCAATCATTATAGTACATTTAGTACGAAGAAAGCTGCAATTGCAGAAAGAGTTATTAGAACGCTCAAAACGAAACTCTATAAACATTTCAGCTTAATTGGGAAATACCAATGGATCGATATTTTACCTCAAATCACAAAGGAATACAACGACACAAAACATAGTAAAACCGGATACAAACCATCAGAGGTGAATCGAAGTAACGAAAAATTGATTTTAAATAAGAAATTCAGTCATTTGAAAATCGCCGGACCCTGAAAATTAAATGTGGGAGATATTGTGCGAATAAGTAAAGCGAAACATGCTTTTGAAAAAGGTTACACTCCCAATTTTACAACTGAGCTATTCAAAATTACGAAAGTCAAAATAACGAATCCTGTAACGTATTTGATAGAAGATATGACTGGATTGCTTATTAGAGGTTGTTTCTATGAAGAAGAATTACAAAAAACCAAAAATCCCCACATTTATCACGTTGAAAAGGTGTTGAAGAGGAAACGTAACAAAATGTACGTTTAATGGTTAGGATTAGATGAAAAACATAACAGTTGGATTAACACTGATGATGTAGTAGTATAGATCACCAGCAACCAATCAACTTCAATTGAGTGGAGGACAGAGATAAACATATAAATTGATCGACATTAGTTTAGAAGTCATCATAATGAGTAGTCACGATTCTGGGTATTATAGTGTTACAATGTCATGTAGTGATAACAGTAGTTATGATGAAGAACCAAATTATGATCGTGATTTAGATCAAATTGTACTTAATTATGAAACTGCAATAAGAAAAGAAAGACATTATTTATTGCATACAGTTTTCAATGTTGGTCATCGATTTGAAGTTGGATGTTGCCTGAGTCCTGCCAGAACTTTTGCACCTGCCATCATTTTATCATCGTTTTTATCGTGGAACCTTCAAAAATGTCATTCAATACTTTAGAATGGGATAAGATCATAGAAGTGCTGCATAAAAGTAACGAGTTATTCTTCAATTCTCCAGATGATGATGTTGTAGAATCTAATCCCATCATGTTGTACCAAGATTTTTGTCAAATAACTAAAGTTATATATGATAATCAAAAATTTGTGAAAATTCAGAAAGATGATGTAACAGTTTTCCTCGATGAAGAAGAAGTTGTAGAAATTCTACGTGTTCATGAGAATTTGCTTCAACATCACATTTCAATTTTAAATAAAGTGAACTTTTGCGATTTTTATTATAATATCATTAATTTATCAAAAACATTTATATCGAATTCAATATGTGGCTCTTCCAATTGTTTAGATTTAATGTATGCTGTTTGTGATATTTATTCTTATGACAACAGCAGTTTAATAGGAAGAGCACTTAGAGAATATCTATACTATTACAAAGTCCATGTAATCAATGATTTAACATTATAAAATTATGAAAATATTCTTTGTTTCATTTCACCTCTAACACAAGTAATGCTGATGATGAAAACTTTTATGTTGATTTGGAATCAGTATTGAACATCGAAAGTGAAGGATGTTTCTTTTACCATTAATAATAATTCTACCTTTAATGACATCTGAGAAAATTGATGTAAATTATCGAAAGATTTGGATATGTTAACAAGTCGGAACATGATATCACAAATATGTCATCGATTTAAAAAGATTTCCAAGAGAAATTAAATTCTCCTGTAGATGGCACTCTAAATCCTGCAACTATTCAACTATTAGAGCGACCTCGATGTAGTGTAAATGAAAACTATCATGATGGTGAACATTCGTATCGCGTTAGAACAAAATGGGAAAAAGACTAACCTAAATCGGTATTTTCCTCAAGCATCACCGTCATATGTTGCCGAAAAGGCATATTTGACAACAAAATTCCAAACTTACAATTTAAACACCAGTCTAAAGGAACAGCACTTCTTACTCATGTACTACTTATGAAACTTCAAATCGACGTCATAACGTTAAAAATTCTTGAAAACCTGTGGGGAAGGAGGTAGGATAAAAAATCAAGTTTCAAGGTTATATGAATATTGTTTTATTAATTGTATTTATATACATATTACATCAAATAAAAAAAACAGTACATATTACATTAAAGGCAAAATGAAAATTATGCATTTGACAGTACATATTAAATATAGTTATACAGATAAAAGATACAGTGAAATCAGTAGGGTAAATCTGCTGCAGCCTCTAGATACTCAAAATATTCTCGTAATATGAAAACAACTGCCTCTAAATCATTTTGACACCAATAGTGTTCAGAATTATAAAATCCTGTTAAATTTTCTGAAGTGCTCACACTAATTTCTTCGTGAAATGTGTAATTTATATTAGGCATGAGATTAAAATATTCCTGAAAACACTCTTCGCAAACTTTTAGAGCCAAAGGAGAAATGTGGTAGTATTTACTAATTAGGCAGTAGAGATCGTGTTCAGTAAACACATCTAAATAAGTGAAATTTAATAAGGTATCTCGAAGCTCTGGTGAAATTTTTGTTTCATATTCAAAATCAAGCAATATAGCATCACAGTGATCAGATTTATCACTTTCTTCTTTTATCTGCAACCATTTATAGGTACGAAGTTTTTCAAAAGCTGAGGAATTTGAGCTTGTACAAGAAAACTTGAAATTCTAGTAATACGATTACAAATTATCTTAATACATAGATATTCCAAACTTTTCATCTAAAAAAAATTCCAATCAATTTATTATAACTCCATAATACTATAATGTCCCCACGGAAGAGTGTCATGTGAACCAGGTATCAAATATCTTTTATCATCTGATGGGTTTAAAGCAATTTTTGTCTGTTCAATGGTGTATACATCATGTAACTTTGATAGTATACAACGTTGAGTTGCATGCATGAAACACTCTTCTTGAGGATTTTCTATAAATTTCTGCAAACAGAGAATATAATCATCGAAATGTGTAATTTATATTAGGCATAAGTTTAAAATATTTATGAAAACACTCTTCGCAAACTTTTAGACCCAAAGGAGAAATGTGGTAATATTTACTAATTAGGCAGTAGAGATCGTGTTCAGTAAACACATCTAAATAAGTGAAATTTAATAAGGTATCTCGAAGCTCTGGTGAAATTTTTGTTTCATATTCAAAATCAAGCAATATAGCATCACAGTGATCAGATTTATCACTTTTTTCTTTTATCTGCAACCATTTATAGGTACGAAATTCTCGGACGTCAGACTAGAAATAAAAATTTATTAGTCTAATACTTTACTAACCAAAATTTTTAACAATTGACAATCAATTAAACTTTTTTGCATAAATCAATCTACATCCCATCACTTTTTATAACAAACAATTACTTAAGATCTTACCACACAAACTATTACATCGTCGCAGACTAGTGAAATTACTAGTAAAAACAATTATATATGGGTGTATATTTCCATAATAATTAATTTTTTTATGCAACTCTAAATAAAAAGGTTCAAAATATTCATAAAAAAAGATCTCCTCAGATGTCTATTCTACATAAGAATCAATGTATATTTATACTTTTCATCTAACTCGATGACGTCATAGATTCTCGTTACTAATAACATACATTATCAACGAAAACCGACAAGTCCAAACAAGTTCATATTAAAACGGATACATGATTTCAAAGGAAAAACTTGGGTTATGATGAAAAATTATATGATTGTAACAGTGATTTTTCATTATGTCCAAAACATAATATTCCACCTAGTTCAAAATATAAAAAGTTATTGTCTACCCATTATCGTAAAAATAATTATAAAATTCACTACCGGACACTGAACGATTGACATTGAAAAAGATACTAGGTTTCTAGAATTCGAGCGGAATTCTTGGTTGAAGACATATTGATTTAAACAACCATTTGAGAAATTTAGCAAACAATGATTTTAAATCTTCATAAACTTATTAATAATGCAAGCACTAGTAAAACAATGGAAAATTCTCGAAAGTACCGTTATGTTAAATTACTTAAATCTTAAAACGGCCGCTACATCATAAAACATTTCATTGCAATTCCTTTGTTACATTATAGTACAATTTTTAATGAAAATCTATCAGCTAATAAATTAAAAAAGGGCTGAAATAGTTTTCGGTAAACCTCTTTATATAGGTGTGACTATTTTTGATTTTATGATACCGAAATTGGATCTTAAAGACGTAAATTACTAAAAAACAATATGTACGGCCTTATCTTCCTACATCAACTGATATTTTTTGGTTCAAAGACATATTTTAACCCCAAACTCACGTATACGTTAGAAGCGTAAATAAATTATAATCTACCCCCCCATCCATCGTTCGTATAAACTTTTTAATTAAATTTTTACTAAAAAACAATATGTATGGCCTTATCTTTCTACATTAACTGATATTTTTGATCCAAAGACATATTTCAACCCCAAACACACGTATACGTAGGAAGCGTAATCAAATTATAATCTACCCCCCATCCATCGTATGTATGAACTTTTTAATGAAATTTTTACTAAAAAACAATATGTACGGCCTTATCTTCCTACATCAACTGATATTTTTTGGTTCAAAGACATATTTTAACCCCAAACTCACGTATGCATTAGAAGCGTAAATAAATTATAATCTACCCCCCATCCATCGTTCGTATAAACTTTTTAATGAAATTTTTACTAAAAAACAATATGTACGGCCTTATCTTCCTACATCAACTGATATTTTTTGGTTCAAAGACATATTTTAACCCCAAACTCACGTATACGTTAGAAGCGTAAATCAATTATAATCTACCCCCATCCATCGTTCGTATAAACTTTTCAATGAAATTTTTACTAAAAAACAATATGTACGGCCTTATCTTTCTACATTAACTGATATTTTTTGGTTCAAAGACATATTTTAACCCCAAACTCACGTATACGTAGGAAGCGTAATTAAATTATAATCTACCCCCATCCATCGTATGTATGAAATTTTTGATGAAATTTTTACTAAAAAACAATATGTACGGCCTTATCTTCCTACATCAACTGATATTTTTTGGTTCAAAGACATATTTTAACCCCAAACTCACGTATACATTAGAAGCGTAAATCAATTATAATCTACCCCCCCCCCCCCATCCATCGTTCGTATAAACTTTTCAATGAAATTTTTACTAAAAAACAATATGTACGGCCTTATCTTTCTACATTAACTGATATTTTTTGATCCAAAGACATATTTCAACCACAAACACACGTATACGTAGGAAGCGTAATCAAATTATAATCTACCCCCCCCATCCATCGTATGTATGAACTTTTTAATGAAATTTTTACTAAAAAACAATATATACGGCCTTATCTTCCTACATCAACTGATATTTTTTGGTTCAAAGACATATTTTAACCCCAAACTCACGTATACGTTAGAAGCGTAAATCAATTATAATCTACCCCCATCCATCGATCGTATAAACTTTTCAATGAAATTTTTACTAAAAAACAATATGTACGGCCTTATCTTCCTACATTAACTAATATTTTTTAAAAAAACATCTAAAGAAATGTGTCATATTTCAACAAAAAATATTTATTACTCACTCACAACTAGTCACTTGCACACCTTATTCAACACTGAAAATATCAATTTTTAATACACAGGTCTTTGTCAATTCATTGAGTGAGGAAACTTATCACTAATCAAAAAATAACTATAAAGTATGATGAATGTGGTTTTAACAATAAACCATTATGATACATTGTTGCAATGAATGGTGTGTTGTTCCAGCCAGACGTTGATAGTGCAGAATATGCAGTGTACATCTCAGCGTAAGTATTCTAGATATTTGACCCTGGTAAAGCAGCCGCCGATGTCACCGATTTAATGAATGGACAAAGACGTGTGTATTATAAATTGATATTTTCAGTGTTAAATAAGGTGTGCAAGTGACAAGTGTTCCCTTAAAGCGTGAGTAATAAATATTTTTTTGTTGAAATATGACACATTTCTTTAGATGTTTTTTCAAAAAATATTAGTTAATGTAGGAAGATAAGGCCGTATATATGGTTTTCCAGTAAAAATTTCATTGAAAAGTTTATACGAACCATGGATGGGGGTAGATTATAATTGATTTACGCTTCTAACGTATACGTGAGTTTGGGGTTAAAATATGTCTTTGACCCAAAAAATATCAGTTGATGTAGGAAGATAAGGCCGTACATATTGTTTTTTAGTGAAAATTTCATTAAAAAGTTTATACGAACGATGGATGGGGGGTAGATTATAATTTATTTACGCTTCTAATGTATACGTGAGTTTGGGGTTAAAATATGTCTTTGAACCAAAAAATATCAGTTGATGTAGGAAGATAAGGCCGTACATATTGTTTTTTAGTACAAATTTCATTAAAAATTTCATACATACGATGGATGGGGGTAGATTATAATTAAATTACGCTTCCTACGTATACGTGTGTATGGGGTTGAAATATGTTTTTGGATCAAAAATATCAGTTAATGTAGAAAGATAAGGCCGTACATATTGTTTTTTAGTAAAAATTTCATTAAAAAGTTTATACGAACGATGGATGGGGGGTAGATTATAATTTATTTACGCTTCTAACGTATACGTGAGTTTGGGGTTAAAATATGTCTTTGAACCAAAAAATATCAGTTGATGTAGGAAGATAAGGCCGTACATATTGTTTTTTAGTAATTAACGTCTTTAAGATCCAATTTCGGTATCATAAAATCAAAAATAGTCACACCTATATAAAGAGGTTTACCGAAAACTATTTCAGCCCTTTTTTAATTTAATAGCTGATAGATTTTCATTAAAAATTGTACTATAATGTAACAAAGGAATTGCAATGAAATGTTTTATGCTGTAGCGGCCGTTTCAAGATTTAAGTAATTTAACATAACGGTACTTTCGAGAATTTTCCATTGTTTTACTAGTGCTTGCATTATTAATAAGTTTATGAAGATTCAAAATCATTGTTTGCTAAATTTCTCAAATGGTTGTTTAAATCAATATGTCTTCAACCAAGAATTCCGCTCGAATTTTAGAAACCTATGTATCTTTTTCAATGTAAATCGTTCAGTGTCCGGTAGTGAATTTTATAATTATTTTTACGATAATGGGTAGACAATAACTTTTCATATTTTGAACTAGGTGAAATATTATGTTTTGGACATAATGAAAAATCACTGTTACAATCATATAATTTTTCATCATAACCCAAGTTTTTTCTTTGAAATCATGTATCCGTTTTAATATGAACTTGTTTGGACTTGTTGGTTTTCGTTGATAATGTATGTTATTAGTAACGAGAATCTATGACGTCATCGAGTTAGATGGAAAGTATAAATATGCATTGATTCTTATGTAGAATAGACATCTGAGGAGATCTTTTTTTATGAATATTTTGAACCTTTTTATTTAGAGTTGCATAAAAAAATTAATTATTATGGAAATATACACCTATATATAATTGTTTTTACTAGTAATTTCACTAGTCTGCGACGATGTAATAGTTTGTGTGGTAATATCTTAAGTAATTGTTTGTTATAAAAAGTGATGGGATGTAGATAGATTCATGCAAAAAAGTTTAATTGATTGTCAATTTTAAAAAATTTTGGTTAGTAAAATATTAGACTAATAAATTTTTATTTCTAGTCTGACGTCCGAGACGTTCGTACCTATAAATGGTTGCAGATAAAAGGAGAAAGTGATAAATCTGATCACTGTGATGCTATATTGCTTGATTTTGAATATAAAATAAAAATTTCACCAGAGCTTCGAAATACCTTATTAAATTTCACTTATTTAGATGTGTTTACTGAACACGATCTCTACTGCCTAATTAAAAAATATTACCACATTTCTCCTTTGGGTCTAAAAGTTTGCGAAGAGTGTTTTCATGAATATTTTAAACTTATGCCTAATATAAATCACACATTTCGATGATTATATTCTCTGTTTGCAGAAATTTATAGAAAATCCTCAAGAAGAGTGTTGCATGCATGCAACTCAACGTTGTATACTATCAAAGTTACATGATGTATACACCATTGAACAGACAAAAATTGCTTTAAACCCATCAGATGATAAAAGATATTTGATACCTGGTTCACATGACACTCTTCCGTGGGGACATTATAGTATTATGGAGTTATAATAAATTGATTGGAATTTATTTTCAGATGAAAAGTTTGGAAGATCTATGTATTAAGATAATTTGTAATCGTATTACTAGAATTTCAAGTTTTCTTGTACAAGCTCAAATTCCTCAGCTTTTGAAAATAAAAATTTCTCGAGAATTTCGTACCTATAAATGGTTGCAGATAAAAGAAGAAAGTGATAAATCTGGTCACTGTGATGCTATATTGCTTGATTTTGAATATGAAACAAAAATTTCACCAGAGCTTCGAGATACCTTATTAAATTTCACTTATTTAGATGTGTTTACTGAACACGATCTCTACTGCCTAATTAGTAAATACTACCACATTTCTCCTTTGGGTCTAAAAGTTTGCGAAGAGTGTTTTCAGAAATATTTTAAACTCATGCCTAATATAAATTACACATTTCACGAAGAAATTAGTGTGAGCACTTCAGAAAATTTAACAGGATTTTATAATTCTGAACACTATTGGTGTCAAAATGATTTTGAGGCAGTTATTTTCATATTACGAGAATATTTTGAGTATCTAGAGGCTGCAGCAGATTTACCCTACTGATTTCACTGTATCTTTTATCTGTATAACTATATTTAATATGTACTGTCAAATGCATAATTTTCATTTTGCCTTTAATGTAATATTTACTGTTTTTTTTATTTGATGTAATATGTATATAAATACAATTAATAAAACAATATTCATATAACCTTGAAACTTGATTTTTTATCCTACCTCCTTCCCCACAGGTTTTCAAGAATTTTTAACGTTATGACGTCGATTTGAAGTTTCATAAGTAGTACATGAGTAAGAAGTGCTGTTCCTTTAGACTGGTGTTTAAATTGTAAGTTTGGAATTTTAATGTCAAATATGCCTTTTCAGCAACATATGACGGTGATGCTTGAGGAAAATACCGATTTAGGTTAGTCTTTTTCCCATTTTGTTCTAACGCGATACGAATGTTCACCATCATGATCGTTTTCATTTACACTACATCGAGGTCGCTCTAATAGTTGAATAGTTGCAGGATTTAGAGTGCCATCCACAGGAGAATTTAATTTCTCTTGGAAATCTTTTAAAATCGATGACATATTTGTGATATCATGTTCCGACTTGTTAACATATCCAAATCTTTCGATAATTTACATCAATTTTCTCAGATGTCATTAAAGGTAGAATTATTATTAATGGTAAAAGAAACATCCTTCACTTTCGATGTTCAATACTGATTCCAAATCAACATAAAAGTTTTCATCATCAGCATTACTTGTGTTAGAGGTGAAATGAAACAAAGGATATTTTCATAATTTTATAATGTTAAATCATTGATTACATGGACTTTGTAATAGTACAGATATTCTCTAAGTGCTCTTCCTATTAAACTGCTGTTGTCATAAGAATAAATATCACAAACAGCATACATTAAATCTAAACAATTGGAAAAGCCACATATTGAATTCGATATAAATGTTTTTGATAAATTAATGATATTATAATAAAAATCGCAAAAGTTCACTTTATTTAAAATTGAAATGTGATGTTGAAGCAAATTCTCATGAACACGTAGAATTTCTACAACTTCTTCTTCATCGAGGAAAACTGTTACATCATCTTTCTGAATTTTCACAAATTTTTGATTATCATATATAACTTTAGTTATTTGACAAAAATCTTGGTACAACATGATGGGATTAGATTCTACAACATCATCATCTGGAGAATTGAAGAATAACTCGTTACTTTTATGCAGCACTTCTATGATCTTATCCCATTCTAAAGTATTGAATGACATTTTTGAAGGTTCCACGATAAAAACGATGATAAAATGATGGCAGGTGCAAAAGTTCTGGCAGGACTCAGGCAACATCCAACTTCAAATCGATGACCAACATTGAAAACTGTATGCAATAAATAATGTCTTTCTTTTCTTATTGCAGTTTCATAATTAAGTACAATTTGATCTAAATCACGATCATAATTTGGTTCTTCATCATAACTACTGTTATCACTACATGACATTGTAACACTATAATACCCAGAATCGTGACTACTCATTATGATGACTTCTAAACTAATGTCGATCAATTTATATGTTTATCTCTGTCCTCCACTCAATTGAAGTTGATTGGTTGCTGGTGATCTATACTACTACATCATCAGTGTTAATCCAACTGTTATGTTTTTCATCTAATCCTAACCATTAAACGTACATTTTGTTACGTTTCCTCTTCAACACCTTTTCAACGTGATAAATGTGGGGATTTTTGGTTTTTTGTAATTCTTCTTCATAGAAACAACCTCTAATAAGCAATCCAGTCATATCTTCTATCAAATACGTTACAGGATTCGTTATTTTGACTTTCGTAATTTTGAATAGCTCAGTTGTAAAATTGGGAGTGTAACCTTTTTCAAAAGCATGTTTCGCTTTACTTATTCGCACAATATCTCCCACATTTAATTTTCAGGGTCCGGCGATTTTCAAATGACTGAATTTCTTATTTAAAATCAATTTTTCGTTACTTCGATTCACCTCTGATGGTTTGTATCCGGTTTTACTATGTTTTGTGTCGTTGTATTCCTTTGTGATTTGAGGTAAAATATCGATCCATTGGTATTTCCCAATTAAGCTGAAATGTTTATAGAGTTTCGTTTTGAGCGTTCTAATAACTCTTTCTGCAATTGCAGCTTTCTTCGTACTAAATGTACTATAATGATTGATATCATGTTTTTTCATTAGCGATTTGAATTTACTATTGTAAAATTCCGTTCCCTGATCTGATTGTAGATTTTCTGGCGTTCGACTCCTGATAATACTCGAAAATGCTCATGTTATTTCTTCGGCTGTTTTCGTCTTTGAGTGGACGAGTCCACATGAATTTCGAGAAACAATCGATAACCACCAAAATCATTTCAAATCCTTTATTATGCTTTGCATAAGGTTTCATTTCGGCTAAATCCATTTGCCATAAGTTATCAAGACCTTTGATTATTGTTCGTCGACGTGGATAATTCCGTCGAATCGGTTTATGCAATTCTTTAACAAGTTGAATCCTGTCTGCGTACATGATATCATAATGTCTTTTGTTCCATAAAAATCTGACCAATAGCAGAGATATATGCTAGTGCCCTAATGGCATATTTTTTGCACATCCTGTATACGATAATAATTTAACAATCATAATGTCTTTTGTTCCATAAAAATCTGACCAATAGCAGAAATATGTGCTAGTGCCCTAATGGCGTCTTTTTTGCACATCCTGTATACGTTAATAATCTAACAATCATAATGTCTTTTGTTCCATAAAAATCTGACCAATAATGGCAGAGATATGTGCTAGTGCCCTAATGACATCTTTGCACATCCTGTATACGTTAATAATCTAACAATCATAATGTCTTTTGTTCCATAAAAATCTGACCAATAGCAGAGATATGTGCTAGTGCCCTAATGGCATCTTTTTTGCACATCCTGTATATGATAATAATCTATCAATCATAATGTCTTTTGTTCCATAAAAATCTGACCAATAGCGGAGATATGTGCTAGTGCCCTAATGGCATCTTTTTTGTACATCCTGTATACGATAATAATCTAACAATCATAATGTCTTTTGTTCCATAAAAATCTGACCAATAGCAGAAATATGTGCTAGTGCCCTAATTGCATCTTTTTGCACATCCTGTATACGATGATAATCTAACAATCATAATTTCTTTTGTTCCATGAAAATCTGACCAATAGCAGAGATATGTGCTAGTTCCCTAATGGCATATTTTTGCACATTCTGTATACGATAATAATCTAACAATCATAATGTCTTTTCTCCCCCTCGTGAGCACTACCCCTCATCTCTTACACACACAATCCTCCATATATTTTCTTTCTTCTAATTACTTCTTGTATACACCCTTATTTACTATTTACTTTTTGCATAACCCCCGTACACCCTTATTTACGTAATCCCCGTAGACGCCCCCCTCCCCCATAGACGCTACCCTTAAAACCCTCTTCGCTTCTAAATCACCCTCAATCTTATACACGTAAAAACATACACACTTTTTGCATAACCCCTGTTCACACCCTTCGTAATCCCCCGTAGACGCTTCCCAAACCCTTCGCTTCTTCTAAACCACCCTCTACCTTATACACGTAACAACATACACACTTTTTGCATAACCCCCGTACACCCTTACTTGCGTAATCCCCGTAGACGCCTCCCCCGTGCTACCCAAACCCTCTTCGCTTCTAAACCATCCTCTTACCTTATACACGTAACAACATACACACTTTTTGCATAACCCCCGTACACCCTTGCGTAATCCCCGTAGACGCTACCCAAACCCCTTCGCTTCTTCTAAACCACCCTCTATCTTATACACGTAACAACATACACACTTTTTGCATAACCCCCGTACACCCTGCGTAATCCCCGTAGACGCCTCCCCCGTGCTACCCAAACCCTCTTCGCTTCTAAACCACCCTCTTACCTTATACACGTAACAACATACACACTTTTTGCATAACCCCCGTACACCCTGCGTAATCCCCGTAGACGCTACCCAAACCCCTTCGCTTCTAAACCACCCTCTATCTTATACACGTAACAACATACACACTTTTTGCATAACTCCCGTAGACGCTACCGTCATTACTTGCTAGTATGTGCTAGTATTGGCATCTTTGCACATCCTGTATACGATAATATTCTAACAAATATAATATCGTTTATTTGACTTCAATCTGACCAATAGCAGAGATATGTGCTAGTGCCCTAATGGCATCTTTGTACATCCTGTATATGATAATATTCGAACAATCATATTGGCGTTTATTAGACTCCAATCCGACAAATAATAACAGAGATATGAAGAAAGGCCTTAGCAGTTGCGCACATCGTCGAAATGCGTCTTTTTAGACCTACATGTAACGGAAAACATGCGCAGTATACGGGAAAAGTAGCTTTGCTACCCCAGCTACCCACGGCCGTTTTGGCACTCTGGTAACAAATAGTTAGCGCCGTTATGGCAATGATGGCAAGCGACACCTGATTTTGCATAACCCCCGTACCGTAATCCTGCATAACCCCCGTACACCCTTACTTGCGTAATCCCCGTAGACCCTCCCCCGTGCTACCCAAACCCTTCGCTTCTTCTAAACCACCCTCTACCTTATACACGTAACAACATACACACTTTTTGCATAACCCCCGTACACCCTTACTTGCGTAATCCCCGTAGACGCTACCCAAACCCCTTCGCTTCTTCTAAACCACCCTCTACCTTATACACGTAACAACATACACACTTACTTTTTGCATAACCCCCCCCCCGTAGACGCTACCGTCATTACTTGCTAGTATGGGCTAGTGCCCTAATGGCATCTTTGTACATCCTGTATAGGATAATATTCGAACAATCATATTGGCGTTTATTAGACTCCAATCCGACAAATAATAACAGAGATAAGAAAAAATGCCTTTAGCACTTGCGCAGATCGTCGAAATGTGTCTTTTTAGACCTATATGTAACGGAAAACATGCGCAGTATACGGGAAAAGTAGCTTCGCTACCCCAGCTACCCACGGCCGGTTTGGCACTCTGGTGAATAACAAATAGTTGTTAGCGCCGTTATGGCAATGACGGCAAGCGACACCTGAATAATGTAGGTTAAATTTTGCATAACCCCCGTTCACACCCTTCGTAATCACCGTAGACGCTACCCTTAAAACCCTCTTCGCTTCTTCTTTGGCGGCCCGGGCCAAACCCTCAAAAATCCCGCTCGTAGCCGCTACCGTCCCCAAAAATTTGGGCCAAACCCCCATCCCCCGTAGACGCTACCGTCATTAACCCAAGGCCTGCAATGTAGGTTAACTGTATTACCGACACGTGGTAATGTAGGCTAACCAATCACTGACGCTGACGAATCACAGACGAGTAGGATGTGGCCTACAAAAAATGGCTAACCAATCAGACACGAAGAGGGCGTGGACTAAAAAATGGCTGACCAATCAGAGAGCAGGAAACGAAGACTGGGAGTGGACAGCTGACCAATCAGAGAGCAACATGTGGGCGTGGCTTGCCATAAGAGATGTTAACAAAAAGTTCCCATGCTCAACCAGCCCATACTCTACTTACTCTTTTGATTTTCTCCTTTAAATTAAATTTAATTCTAAACGCAATGCGCATTACAATTAAGATATAATTTGTTATTAATACCTAATACGAAATTTATTCTTGGGTTGAATTTAAATTCTTAGGGGTGTACCAAAAGCAGTAATCAGGTGTTATATGTAATAGAAATCTATTGGTTGAATTTGAATTAAATTCTTATATACTTATAAACTGTAATTATATCATTTCCATCCACTTAAAAATTCGAGGAAAAATTGTTGATATATTTGTGGTAAAGCTTTAGGTAAAGTTCGAGACATTCACAAAGTTCAATAGATATAAGTAGCTGAAGGTTAGTAACGTTTAACTTAAGAAGTATACATATTAGTTTTATATTTTTAAAATGTTTGAAGTAAATCGACTCCTAGGAGATGAACTAGTCTATGAGTTGTTAGTAAGAGACTTACCGGTGAATAATACCGTTCAAGAAAATCGTGCTGCGTTGAGAGTAGCTATGCAGATGGAAAAAGCTGGATTGACACTTGAAGAAATGGCACTTGATAAATTAATCCCAATAGAGGAAATTCACATCTGTATACAAAAACTGGAAGATTTAGGGAAAGGTATTAGAAATTTTAATTATGCCAACCGAGATAACGAGTATAAAAGGATATCTTCAAGATTATCGCATGTCCGTTCTCGATTAGAACGTCTAACACTTAGTGATGCGGACTTGGAAGAAGCTAGATCCAACTTAATTTCTAAATGTGTAATGTACACAGATGAATTAGGACGTATAATAGACGCCGGTCGCCAAGGCGATTATCATAATAGTTTTTCCAACTTGTTGGATGCAAATATATTGTATGAAGGATCTATATTAGATGAACCGAACCCTCTGGTACCAGAATTGGTTCATTCTAATGATGATATCCGCGCAACACTGATAAATAGTATCAGACGAGAGGAGAGGTTAGAGGGGTATACAGAAAGAGAATCCGAACGAAATCATGTTGGACTAGAGGTTGCTAGCTCATCTCATCATCAGGTAGGAGAGAATCGTTTTAACTTCAATAATGAGAAGACGTCAATGGGAGCATATAAAGAAGATAGTCGAACTACGGAGAATCATTCGTCTACCATGCCAAAAAGAAAAGATCCGGTTTTGGAATTACTCTATCCTACTCAGTCTAGATCTCATTCTGTGAGATTCTCCGATGTCGAATCTGTGAATCAAAGACCGAATAATTGTTATGGAAATTCACCATGGATCTCAAGAGCTAATTATCCTTCACGTTTGCTTAGACCTTCGACCTCACAAGCAGAAGCTCCTGTTTCTTATCAACAATTTGTGCCACCTATGCAGAAGCAAACGCACATACCGAGAGGTGGTCCAAATCAAAGCCGTACAGATCCTACGAATAACTCTACGAATGATTTTGAACAACGTCTTAGAAATATAGAATTATCAACCTTAAATTCTACGTCTATTGCGGAGTCTTCTAAGCCAGTCTTTGATGTAAGTCGTTGGAAAATATTTTTTGATGGAGAGGGTAGCGTTACCAATTTCTTAGAAAGAATTGAAGAAATGAGGATTTCTCGGGGTGTTTCAAAACAGCTGTTATTAAGATCAGCATATGAGTTATTTAAGAAAGATGCACTAGCTTGGTTTAGAACTCAGTCGTTTCAGTCTTGGGACGAGTTAACCCATCGACTTCGTCATGACTTCCTACCATATGATTATGAATTTGACCTCTGGGAAGAGATCCGACGAAGAACGCAAGGAGCAAAAGAAAAGTGATATCATATATCTGCATCATGGAAAATCTTTTTATCAAACTAGGATCATCAAGGCCCGAAGAATCGGTTCGTGTGAAAATGATCCGCAGGAATCTCTTACCCTATATTCAATCCCAACTTGTTCTTCATATAATTGAAACGATCCAGGAACTAACTTTGAAATGTAGGATGATAGAAGAAACGTCCATTAGAACAATGCGATTCTGCCCTCCTCCTACCAATTTGAAGGAAATTCTTGAGCCAGAACTAGCTTACCGAAAGGGTGGTAATAGTAAAACAACTCTAACTTATCCTATATCGGTACAATAAGAAGAAAACTTCACTAATAATAGAACCGACACCAATATTGCTACCGTAGTCAATACTTGTGCTGCAACGTCGAATAAAGTTCTATGTTGGAACTGTAAGGAAACAGGCCATCGGTTTCGTAAATGTTCTAAGCCACGAAATAAATTTTGCTTCGGATGTGGTCAAGAAGGAATTGTCTTAAGCTCTTGTTCAAAGTGTATACAAAAAAACGCGAAAAGAGGTCAGCAGTAGGTCGGTCGCCAACCTCTTCTTACCAAACCCCGACCACCGAACCATTGACTATGGCGGTATTAGATTTTGTATTGTCACATGCAAAGAATGATACTCGTCCTTATCTCAAGATTCATATATATGGTCGTAAGTTTGTAGGGTTACTAGACAGTGGTTGTAGTGTAACCGTGATTGGAGGACAAGGTTGGAATATATTAAAGAATATCTGTACTCTAGAAACTAGCTCTCAGAAAGAGTGTACAGTGGCAAATGGAAATGTGTGCCCTGTGTTGGGAAGTATTAGTTTGCCAATTGAGTTGGAATCACAAATTAAAATTTTTAAAGTTTTGGTTGTGCCGTCCATTCCTCACAGTCTAATCTTGGGAGTAGATTTCTGGACTCGGATGAAAATAATTCCTGACTTGTATTCGGATCAATGGTGTTTTCGTTCTGACGAAGCAGGCACTTCGGAATACCTTTGTGCCGTGGAACCTCTGGATCATCTTGAGGCCGAGCAACGCACTGCCCTAGAATAGCTTGTAGATGAAACTTTTAAGGATATGCCAACGACTCCAGGATGTACATCAATGGTGGAACATGTTATAACAACCGACAGTCCAGCCATAAAGCAACGACATTATCCGTTATCACCAACCCTACAGAAATGTGTCAACGGAGAGTTGGATAAAATGTTAAAAGATGGAATCATAGAGCCATCAAACTCACCATGGACATCTCCAATAGTTATGGTTAAAAAGCCGGATGGGAGCTATCGTTTCTGTGTAAACTACAAACGATTGAATGAAGTCAGTAAAAAAGATGCGTATCCTTTACCGTTTGTAAGTACCACATTAGATAAACTTCGAGATGCGAAATACTTAACCACACTCGACATTAAATCGGCATATTGGCAGATTCCAGTTGCAAAAGATTCTAGACCCCTTACAGCATTTGTGGTCCCAACTAGAGGTCTTTTCCAATTTCGACGCATGCCTTTCGGCTTACATAATGCTCCTGCCACATGGCAGAGATTTATTGATCGAGTTATTGGAGTCGACCTTGAAAATTATGTTTTGGTATATTTGGATGATATTGTGATTTGCACTCCAACCTTTAGTAAACACCTTGAAGTCCTTCGAGAAGTTAACAAACGAATAAAGGATGCAGGGTTGACATTAAATAAAGACAAGTGTAAGTTTTGTAAAGCCGAATTAAAATACCTTGGTTATGTAGTTAATAGCTCAGGATTGATTGTGGATCCCGAGAAGGTAGAGGCAATTTTACGTATTCCACTTCCCAGGAATTATGGGACTCGGAAAATTATGGGTTTAGCATCTTGGTACAGACGGTTTGTCCCAAATTTTTCTACCATTATTGCTCCGATGTCAAACTTACTAAGGAAGAATACTAAATTCGTTTTGGATGAAATGTGCGATGTAGCCCTTAACACCATCAAGGAGCACCTGGTATCGGCACCTGTCCTATCGTGTCCAGACTTTGATTTACCTTTCATATTGCAAACAGATGCATCAGACTATGGATTAGGAGCAGTCTTATGCCAAATTCAGAACGGCGAGGAAAAAGTTATCTGTTACCTCTCCCGATCTCTGACAAAAAGCGAAAGAAAATTCAGCACGACGGAAAAAGAATGCTTGGCTGTACTGTTTGCAATTGAAAAACTTCGTCCTTATCTTGAAGGTTCCCATTTTACCCTTATCACAGATCATTACTCTTTGAAGTGGATTCATCAAATCAAGGATCCTGTTGGAAGAATTGCTAGATGGGTCATCCGATTACAGCAATATGACTTCGATGTAATACATCGAAAGGGTAAGGAGCACATTGTTCCAGATACATTGTCTAGAGCTGTTCCTGTACTGGACGAAATCGATTGTTCTGTTGTCCAGGATCCGCCGGTTACGACTGATGTGGAATTTGATTAATAAATTTCCATCTAAATATTCTTTATGGAGAATAGAAGGGTCAAAAATTTTTAAAAAAGAAAGGAACACTTTTAATACGTACCTTAACGGTGGAGAACAGTGGCTAGAGGTGGTTCGCAAAGAATGTAGGAAAGACATTATCAGGACCCATTACGATCCACCCACCTGTGGACACCTGGGAGTATATAAAACAGTAGGTCGAATTTGTCAAAAGTATTACTGGCCGAAATTGAGGGACGACGTAACTAGATATATTAAAAATTGCACAGTTTGCATACAAACTAAACCTGAACAAAAACCTCCCACAGTCCTAATGTTAAGTAGAACTCCGATGGTATCTGGACCTTTTCAACTCCTTAGTATCGATTTTGTTGGACCGTTACCCCGAACAAGCGCTGGTTATACTTATATATTCTCTGTGTCGGATTGTTTCTCTAAGTATGTACTATTATTTCCATTAAGATCAGCAACCGCTGAACTTATGTCAAAAGTCTTCGAGGAACAAGTTATTCTAATTTATGGTGCACCTCTAAAGGTCATAACTGATAATGGCACTCAGTTCCACAGTGATCGATTTCAGAAACTTATGAGAGAATACGATATTGAAATAGCGTATACCGCCAATTACCATCCGCAGAGTAACCCTGTGGAGCGTGTTCATCGTGTTATAAAATCTATGTTAACAGCTTATATCTCCGATAATCATAAAAAATGGGATAGTGTCTTAGCTAAGGTCTCTTGGGCTATTCGGTCTGCGCGACATGAAGTCACCGGTTATACGCCAAATTTTCTTATGTTTGGACGAGAAATCAACATATCTGGGAAGTCTCAGTTACTTGTTGGTGATATTATTTGGGTTGAACGTAAGACGGATGACTTGACCCGTCTCGATAATATTGTAGATATTTATCATGAAGTCAACAGGCGGTTAACCAAAGCCTATGACCAGAGTAGCAAACAATATAATCTCCGTCATAGAGACGATAGGTTCAGTATAGGTCAAAAGGTTTGGAAGAAAAATTTCGCTATATCCGACGCGTCGGTAGGTTTTACTTCTAAGTTCGCAAACAAGTTTGTAGGACTTTATAAAGTCATACGAATAGTCTCCCCGTGGACCTACGAGTTGGAGGATGAAGGGGGTAAAAATAGTGGAATCTGGCATGCAAAGGATTTAAAATCCCACCCACCAGATTTACGGTAGTTTTAATTTTTTTTGGTAGATAGGGTAATTTTATTTTTTTGTTTGGTAGGTTAGCTTAGGTATATGGTTGTACTTCAGGAAAGTAATCTGGAAACATTTGCGCTTATGCGATAGTTTTAAAGTCAAGTTTATTTTTATGAGAAAAATAAAAACTTTTACCTGGGAAAGAGGGGTGTGTTACGGTTTAAAATGAGTTATGAAAAGTATTCGCTATAAATGACCAAATGCTTACTTTGAAAATGGAAAAATATATAACTTTTAATTCGTCTATACTGATTCACACTTTGTAAAACAAAATCATAAATATTACAATGTGTTGATTTTAATGTGAAAAATAACCTTTATTGTTTACAATCTAATGTTCTTCTTTTTCATTGAATTATTTATTGATTTGTGATTATTAAGTAAAACAGCACTCAACGTTTTGGCTCACTAATGACTTCTTTATAGGTTAATTAGCCGTACCTGGCTTAATAACATAAACATTCAATACCTGTTTTAGAAACCTTGACTTGTACCTTGTCATTTTTTATAATTTTTTTCTCTTTGGAAATGGCTGCTTTTTGAACCACATGGGTTAAAATTTTTCGAAGCAATTTCGGATATAAAATAGCCTGAAAACAAAAAGGAAAAAAGTAAATTAAACTTCTGAGTAATTTTATCTTCAAGAGAATTGGGGAGAAACCCTAAGGGGGATCTTTACTTGGTTTAATTTATTTCACATAAAAGCCACACACCACCCTTAGTAAGTTAATCAAGTTGCTTGTCATTGATTGTTATTCTTTTAATATTAGACATCTAGTTATAAATTCTATAATTCTTTTAGGCTTTTTTTTTGGTTTTGATTTATTCATCTTATAACTGACTAACCTATATGTCCTGCTGTATGGAATACCCAGAGTAGACACTTATCAATAAATAACTGAAGTTATAGTGATTATCAAGGTAACTTAGACTTTTTAATATATTGCAATCCAGGTATATATCGAGTATACCGATTAGAGGTGCTGTTTCGAAAATTTTGGAGGATAACAGACTCTCAATAAGTAGTGTAGCTATTCAGTTATTAATAAACCAATAGAATATTATATGATAAACTTACCCAAATTTAAGTTCTGTAAACCTTTTAGTACTAAAGGGGAAATTTCATAATTGTTAATGATTGATATCTTCATATATGTGAGTTGAAAGAAACCATATTAATCCAACAATAATCTATTCACTACCACCTTTCCTTTTTTTTTATGTTAACTTCTGATTTAGATTGTAATGGTAGAGACGGACCCGTAGGCCTTCTTCAGGTAAATAACTTTTGAATACTGACACTGTATACATTTAAAGGTAGTAAGGCTGAAGTGGGTGCAAACATTAGCTTAACCCTTATTATTAAAATACATAATAATAAATGTAAGTAATACCCCCAGGACATAATCCAAAAGATTCATGTCGGGTGATCGCGGGAGCCATTCGATAAAACCACGCCTTCCAATCCATTTTCTGGGAAACACATTATTTAGGTATTGCCTCATCATACACGCATAGTGAGGTGGGGCACCATCTTATTGTAGCCAAGTAGCCAAAATTTCTAATTATGAAGTTGATTTTTAAAAGTAATTGGAAATACTTACTTGAATTTGGAAATATCCGAACTAAGGTATAATATTATTTTCCTATAAATCCTTATACTCCGGACCATTCAAGTTCCCCTCAATGAAAAAGGGACCAATTATTTTGTCGCCTATTATTCCAGCCCATACATTCAGTTTTTCGGGATATTGGGTGTGGGATTCATGCATCCAACGAAGATTGTTACGTGACCAGTGTCTACAATTATGCCGATTCACGTTTTCATTGATACAAAAAGTGGCCTTATCGCAAAACATAACAATACTTAAGAAATTTGGAACGTTTTGATTGTAACATTTTTCAATCATTAGGTTTAAAAGCTCCTCGTGTCTATCAAAATCGTCATCTGACAACTCTTGAACCAACGTTACTTTGTATGGATGGAATTAATTGTCACGTAAAATTTTCATTGCGGATGTTAGCGAAATATCAAGTCCCCTGGATATTTGTCTAGTACTCAAGTGTGGATCGTCCTCTAACAGGACTCAAACATCTAAAGATTTGTTTTCAGTTGATGCAGTTTTTCTGCGCCCTGATTTAGATGAATCTTTTACTGAACCAGTTTTGTTGAACTTTTTTACTAATTTATTGACAGTAGATCTTCTTATGGGATTTCGGTTAGGATATAAATTATTAAATATATTAAATGTTTCTTGTTGGCTTCTACACCTATCACCATATCCTAATATCATTAAAATATCAATTCGATCTTTTCCAGATAAACGATCCATTGTGACTTTCAATAAACTTCAACAATAATAATTCATTGGAACGTCAAATTTGTTACTGAAGCAGTCATAGTCACCTAAATGTATTATTTTAACTTCGGCGGAGATAACGCAAATGTAGCTATAACTCCGAAATTATGGCATTTAGGTATAGGCATTTAGGTATTAGAAGAAAAATAATAAGTATGTCTTAAGGATTCTTAAAAGCAAAGAACATAGGGGGTGATCCATATGAAATAACAAATTTCATTATTTTTCCGGAAAAGGGAAACATCTGACAACAATGTAAATACCACCATAATACCGGCTGTATCACAAGACCATTGCACACAAAAATCGTACAAGTCGTTTCCGAGATAATTGAGGCGTTCCATACATAAAACTCAGTCTGTATACATTTTTGCAAAACATTTACCTCCGACCGGAATATTTCGCATATTCGCATTACCTAAGCTACCCCTAAAGTAAAAACTTAAACGCATCATTTTTTGGAAAAATGTTTGAAACAAAAGTTATTCATATTGGCCAGCTGAATAACTTTAGAAGAGTTGATCAATTTTTCATAAAAGTTCTTTAACTTCTCTTTTGATACGTAAGAATTTATTCACCAACTTTGGCGCCCAGCGGTTCAGCGATTTGGCCGAAAATGGGCGCACAGACATACAGACATACATACATACAGACATACAGACATACAGACATACAGACATACAGACATACAGACATACAGACATACAGACATACAGACATACAGACATACAGACATACAGACATACAGACATACAGACATACAGACATACAGACATACAGACATACAGACATACAGACATACAGACATACAGACATACAGACATACAGACATACAGACATACAGACATACAGACATACAGACATACAGACATACAGACATACAGACATACAGACATACAGACATACAGACATACAGACATACAGACATACAGACATACAGACATACAGACATACAGACATACAGACATACAGACATACAGACATACAGACATACAGACATACAGACATACAGACATACAGACATACAGACATACAGACATACAGACATACAGACATACAGACATACAGACATACAGACATACAGACATACAGACATACAGACATACAGACATACAGACATACAGACATACAGACATACAGACATACAGACATACAGACATACAGACATACAGACATACAGACATACAGATATACAGACATACAGACATACAAACATACAGACATACAGACATACATACAGACAGACAGATATACAGTCAGACAGACCAACACCATCGAGATAACACTTGATTCGGCGTTCTTTGGCTGAAAACGCGTATTTCCGCAAAAAAAGTGGAGGTTCAATTTTGAGGTCTATACATGACCCTCCTTTTACTGCGTGATGCAGGTGGTAAAAACAATTCACTTAATTTTTGAATTAACCTGCATAATAGTGTATTAATTACAAAGTGTCAAAAACGTTACTTTAGTCACTAGTTTTATTAGTCACGAGTGGAGCAAAGCGGAACGAATGCCTTATGAAACGAGTGACTAAAGATATTTTTAACATGAACTTACTATACTTTTTCTACGCCTGCAGGAATACAAGAATATATCTTAATTATATTATATATTAATTATGTCCATAACATCTTCTTTTTTCCTTCATTAAACGCCTCAGCTGCCAAAGCTATTCGGCCTATATATTCATAACATTGCAGACGATGGCTGACAGCTGACTGATAAAATCAAATTACACAGAACAACAAAATTATCCCGGAATATGAAATTTAAAATTCAAAGGATACACATGATGTGACGTTTAAAAGATAAACGAGATGTGACTTCTCGCATTTAAAACAGTAGTGTTTAAAGAGTGGTTTTGCGCATGTCAAACCCGTGTTTATAATGCGGTTCTAGTAACGGAAGTAGAAAAACTATAAACTTTGAATTTATTCCTCTACCCCATAGATATCTTCAATTTAAAATAAATCTTGTGGGTGAAGAAAACACGTAGGTTTTTGTTATCTCACTTCAACTTTTTCACTTCTCAAATACTCGTTTCAAGCAAGGCGTGCGTCTGTGTGCAGCAATTAATTGTCTGTCTACAAGGATTTTTGTGCTCGGAACTTTTTCAAGTTCTATTCATTCTATCGTTCATATGAAACTGCCAAACACGTATTTTCTTTTTAGCGATTCACTCACGAAAAAAGAAAAACTTATCTAACAAAATATTCACGGATTTAGATAGATTTGTTTTCACAAAAAGTGTAATATTTTCAAATAACCGAGGATTGTATGGAAGTTATAAGGTGATTTTTGTTATAGACATTCTCTTCACAAATTGAGTTGAGGAGTCCCAAGGGAAGGTTGAGGATTTTTTATTCATGTAACGAATAATCCCTTCAGGGTAGGAGAAGAAAAAGTTCTACGAGAAAATTGGAGTGCACTAGTACATGCGTTTTATGATACTTTGATGCTGTTAATAAACAGTGCATAAACTTGTCATTATTGTTCTTATTAGAGTATTAATTCAATATACAAACCAATCGAAACTGCAAATTGAATGTAACTACAACTAATTAAATTTACAGTTTCAATCCTTACTCTCGACCCTCACTGTCGACGATGATAGCAATATTGAAACAATTGTTAATTTTTTTAGAATTTTTACCATTTTTTCAATATATTGTGGAACTACGTAGAAACAGTTTCATTTAAAAAAGTAACTACAAGTATAAAAAACTGATTGGATCCTAAAATATTTACAAAAAAGGTAAATTGAACAAGTTGTGAAGATATACTGTGTGAATAATATTGATAACAGTGGTTGATAGAGCTTGAACTTTGGATCCAGAGTTCTATTATTTTTAGCAGTTTTTCTCCCTCACATTTCATCCGTGAAACTCCCTGGTTTCTATGCGAGGTTTTGCCTGCCTGCTTTTTTTGGTGATTTTGCATTTCTTTTGATAAAAACTTTCATCGGCTTCATATCATAATTTGAGTCCATTTCTTGGATAATTAGATTATGCCTCTTACTGCTTATCACTACTTTTTCATTTTTTGTTGTTGAAAGCTTCCATTTCTTTCCTATTATTCCATTTTCCTGATTCCGGTTAACTTCTAGTAGCTTTTTGTTCATTTATTCATTTTCTCTTCTCATCGCTTCAACTGTCTCCATCATTCCTTCGATTTTTCCAAGCATCCTAACTATATCTTCATTTCGATGAAATGTAGTTTTTTATTAGTGATATTCTTTTTTTCAACTTCTGCTTAATCTCCCATATTTCACTCATTTCTCTTTCGTATTTCACAAACTCGCTTGGGGCATTGTATTGGCGTTTTCTCGTCTTGACCGCAGATGATACGCACTTTAACCTCTAGCGTGGTCAGGGGTGACTGGTTTTGTTTCGGGCCACACGCTTTCCCGCTTCTCCACTTTTCAGGTTTTAACTCCGTCCCTCTTCTCAATTGAATTTCATAACGCCTCGTTTCAAATTACATGAATTGATTGAATAATAGGTTGATTCCACTTTTTGCATATCGTTTTAATTGATTCGTATGGGGACTAGCTCCGATTTATGTATTGATGCTCTTTTAAGGCTTTAAAATATTTCAAGACGTTTTCAATAATTCAATTGGATTTAGTACTCACTAATAGTCCAGTAATAGTCCATTAACACGATGGACAAACGATGTCAAAAGAATCGCTGGCAAGTGACTACAAGAAGCTGAGAACCGTCACAACTGGAATAATTTAGGGGATGCCTATGTTCAATTTTGGACGCAGAAGGCTGGATGATGAATAGTCAATTATTAAATCAATTAGTACTCTTAATTATTTCACTAATAATTAGCTTTCCTTACTTCTTCATTATGACTTCAATTACAAGTTTCATTGGAGACTTTTTATTCATTTCTTTTTACCATGATATTTCGCCAGGATGAACAGCTAGTATGTTTGAAATAACGTTTTTTAATGACCGCTGTACATTACGCTTGATTTTTCATAATATTTCTTGTCGTTTGTTTAATCTAATACATGCACATATTTTCATAGCAAATAAATTTTCTCTCAAAAGCCCGTATTCAAGGAGTTTCCTACACAGTGTAAAATCTTTATTGTGAAAAAAAACACTGAAAACGACCTAAAATGACCAAGTATATACTTATTTGCATATTGGAAACTACTCATCTTCTGTGTTGACAGCTTAAAATGAGAAAATTGCTTGAATTTCATTCTAATCAAAATTTAATTTTAAATGAGATTATAGGCGATGGCCAACAACTAAATGTATGAAAACGAATAGTAGCGTTCATGAAATAAAACTATACCAAAAATAATTAGTGAAATGGGCTCTCTGATCTTCACAAGTATTAATTAACACTAAAATAGCTCGACTAGGGGAGAATAATGCATGTGCTACAAAAGGATTTTCCCGTAAAATTTATTAGTTCTGGAAAATTTATGTGGGTACTGTTATACTATAAACGTATTCAAATTAAGAGTAACCACTAAGTGATGGAAATTCAAATTAAAAGTACGTTTACTTTCAAGAATTAATGATATGATCAATAACTGAGATGAAACAATAACTTATTGAGAAAATGCGAAAGATGTAGTTGAAAACAATAAGATTCACATGTTTAAAATTTTTAAATAGGAATTAGTAATTACTTGTAGATTTATATATAATGAAGTTTAATGCTTTTAGGGTTCCTTTTTTCCCTCTTCTGGGAAAATTATTGGATAGTTCGGACTCATATTGCGTTGGTTCATAGGCCGTATTTGTCAGACAAAAATAGTCCCCGTTTAGTCACCTACTTCATGCAAGATTATAGGAGAGAAAATTAGGGACTAGATACTGGAATTTATTTATTGACTGGAGCTCATACCAATACCATAGCAGCTAAGTACCCTAGTTAAGAATACCTGTGATTTCACTTCTCTATACTATTTTGACTTTAGTTATCTCAATATTTAACATTTTGTACTGGAGAACTAGGTGGGCTACAACCCAACTTCAGTTCATATAGTGATTGCCCAGATTTTTATAATTAGATAATACATCCCGGATTCGACTATTTTGTTTGGCTGAAGCCCAAACTAAACATTTACATTGTGTATCTGATTTTAGTAAAACGAAATAGATGATCATGCAGTGCTAAACGAGATACTAATTATTGATTGTTATATCATATATAATTTAAGTGCTTATAACTGTGACTAGAGCTTTAAAATCTCACATTGTGAACTTTCCTATAGAAATTAATAGTAATATACACAATCCTTGTCACAAAACTAGGTTACTTGATATCGATATCTAGGTACCTGCCCATTTGTTTTCCGCATTTTCCAAATGTAGTAAAATTCGGTGGCGCTTTGAATTAAATAGTAACTTTAAGGAAACCGATAAAACTTACAGCCACTCCTGAGAGTAGTACCTATGGCTTCGAATACTTATTTTATTAAGTTGAGCATTCCAACGACTTCGGTCTTTTACAGAAGCACATTTAGAGCTAGGTAAATTGTTGCAGCGAGGTCGCGTAACAAAATGATAGACAAATTTGAACTTTAATTCCACGAATTTGATTTAACTTTCCTTTGAATGATGTCATGTGATGTCATTTGGACATAAATTGAATAAAATGATTTTTCATTAATTCTCATACACACGAACGAAATTATTTCCTTCAATTAAATATATACATATATATATATATATACATATATATATATATATATATATATATATATATATATATATATATATTTATATATATATATATATATATATATACATATATATATATATATATATATATATATATATATATAGGCAACTTATTATACTCAACTAGTGTTTTCTGTTCAGAATAATGGTTATACCTTTTTATTTTCCACTACAGTTCCAAGATGTGAAGTTTAACTTTTTCTTTCTAGTTCTTGTTGACTATCAGATGTCTTATCTACTGCTTATGTAGAATCGGCCCTTTTGGTTAACACGAATCAAAAATGAAACTCGTATCTTGATGAACTACGATTTGAAATTAACTCACTTACGGAGATCAGTTGACGTTTCTTCCAAAAACTTTTAAAAGGTTAAGTTTAATTTTTTATACTATGTTTTGCATAAGTTTTTCTTTAAATTTTACAAATTATTTGTAAATTAAAAAATGACTTATTTCTTCAAGCGTCACTATACCAACTCTCTCTTTTGTTTTCTCAACAAAGCAGCCATCTGTTTCAAAAAACAAATTTTTGGATTGACGGTAATCTATGAAATTCGTTCTTTTTTATTTATCAAATAATTTAATGATTTCATTAAATAGATTCAACCTCTCTAAAAGGAAATTAGAAAACAAAAGAGCAAAATTGTAGTAGTTAAAGATCAAATAGTTTGTGACCAATATATTTCCTATTGCTGTTAATGCAAGGAATTTGATAAACTGTATTAGTTAACTTATTGGTAGGCATTTTGTCTTTGATCTTACTAAAGATTGAATTTATTTTAAGGTGTCCTTTATTTGTAATTTTCATATTATGTTGCTTAAAGACTCTGGAAAGTTTACGTGTGACAGATTTTATATATTGTAAAGAAATATGAATTGGAGAGGTATTACTGTTGTTGTAATACCTCTCCAATCTTAATTTGTATTTGCCATTCAAAACAACCCCTAATTTGAAAACAATAAAATCAAAATTATAGTAGTTCAACATCAAATATTTTGTTTGATGTCATATCGGTTTTTAAGTTTTTCTTTGAATTATGTTTAAAATAATTTATTATAGAAATTAACATGTAAACCAAAATTCTCGATAGATTTATTGTAAGTAATTAACATTTTATTTTAATTTCCATATTGATCACATTGACCATTAATTTTCAATCATTTGAAATTAATAATCATTTATTAGCATGCTCGAACTAAATGTATAAAAGAGTCCACTCTGGTGTTTTATTGCCTCATCCACACAAAAATATCCTCTATTAATAATAATAATTATAGATAGATGGCGGTTTTCTACTAGCCATCTCTGTTTAATTCTAAAATAATAAGGATGTTGAAATATCAGTCTGACCGTTCTTCAACAGAGAAAACAACTACCTTCCTGGTTAATGCCATGTATCGACAAAAAGGTCGATCGATGTCACGTTCTTCGAAGGGAATGTAATGCAATAGTCGGCGTGGAATTAGCCAGGAAAGTAGTTGTTTTCTTTTCAGAAGAATGATCAGACTGTTATATCTAAATTATTATTATTTTCGAATTAAACAGAGGTGGATAGTAGAAAACCGCCATCTGTACTATAATAGATACACCTCGTATTGACGAAATTTTATTTCATACAAAAATTACGGTCGAATATTTTCTGAAGTTGTGGTTTGACATTGGAAGTGGAGATGGCGCCAGTTAGCGCTTTTTGGTATGTGTACACTTCCATGGACCAAATAGAAGTGTTGAATGGTGTTATGCTCAGTTCCGATACGAGACTCCAAACGAGGTAGCATTACGCCACTCTGAAGAGACCCACGAACGTGGGAAACTGGTCAGTGAACTACACTCTTCTACGTATCATTGCGAATCAGCAGGGATGTCTGTATGGACAAAAGGGTCGATCGATGTCACGTTCTTCGTAGGGGATGTAATTCAATATTGGGCGTGGCATTAGCCAGGAAAGTAGTTTTTTCCGTTTTCGAAGAACTGTCAGACGATTATTTCGCAATCATTATTATCTTCGAAATAAACATAGATGGTAAAAAACCGCCATCTGTACTATAGTATTTGAAGTTTTTTTAAAAAGAATTATTATTATAAAAATAAATAATATAGTATTGTATGAAAAGTTCAATAACAAAATGGATCAAATGAATCTGAGAGATGCGAAGAACATAAAAATAAGAGAATAGGAAGATAAGGAGATTACGAAAGTAGAACAAGGTGAAGAAGTTTAAATGGAATTTGAAAGGGACAGCAATGATTCGGAAGAGAACGTGAACAAAAAATGAAAGGAAATGGCGAATAATGAACAAGATAACAATGCAATACTAAAGATGTTAATGGAAATGGAAGGAGATATGAGAGACATGCAAAATGCTCACAAAGATGATATGAAAAAAATGAAAGAAAATGTACAGAACGAAATGAAGATACAGGAGAAAAATGGAGAAATTGGAAGAAAAATTAGAAAATGTAAATAGACAAATGAAAAAGTAATATACACAGAAAATCGTATAAATGGATAAAAACAGAAATTAAGATAAATATAATTAGAAGGAAATGATGATTTTCATTTCCTTCTAATTCTTAATTTTAGTTGATTATAATTCTATTTGAAAAATGAAATAAAGAAAAATATATAGGGAAATAATCAATACAAATAAAATTATACAATGCTAAAAAATAAGTCAAGAAATGGAAATTAATCTAAAAACACACAGAAAAAAAATTAAAAGGAAATTCAAAGAGATAGAAGAAAGAAATGGAAACGTTAACAAGAAGATAAAGAAAATAATTAGATTATAAATAACGAAATTAATGAAAGCAGCAAGAACATAAATGGAACTATAAATAAGAAAAATCGAAAGAGGAACAAGAATCCGAATGAAAACCTAACCAAGTTGATAGAAGAAATAATTGAAAACATAAAGAAGATTATAACTATCATGATTGAGAAGAAATAAAACGATATAGGGAAACAACCTAAATAAGAATAAGAAGATGGGTGATACAAATAAGAAGATACAAGAAAGTAACCAAGTCGTGAACAAAAAGGATGAAGAAAACAATGACAAAGTAAACAAGAAATTTTAAAATTTTGAAGATAGGATAGGATAAGTCAAAATTCGAGGATTCTGAGAAGTAATAAGTGCAACATTATGCATTGAGATTGTTCTCAATACAAAAAATCCTAGAACAGTATAAAATATATGGAAAATTTATGTAAATATGTAATTCGTATATACAGGAATAAACATTTAATAAGAATAGATTGGAACAAAAATAATATTGACAATTTTGATAATTATTCTTATGATACTATTATCATTCTAATAATCAAAATCGATACAATATAAATCAAAACAATAATAATTTATAAAAAAAGACGAAAATTCAAAGGATCAATATTGTAAATAATAATAGATAATTTGATAATAATGATTATGGTGATAATTATCAAAATAGAAATGAAGCTAGAAGGGATTCAGCATCGGAGAATCAAAGACATTAATCATAGTAGACAAGATAGGGGAAATCATATACAAAGAAGTTTGTACAAGGAACAAAAAAATCAATATCAAGGAACAACACGTATGGAAGCAGGAGTGGTGTAGATTGAATTCCTACTAAAAGCGGGGAAGTGGAATTAGTAGATAATAGAGAAAATAAAATTTTTTGAAATGTTGCTCCTTGCGCCAAAATGTAGCTATTTGTCATCATCGGGACTTCATAGATTTAACAGTGATATGTACTAAGATGTATGATTTTATTACAATGAAGGGGAAAATAAGTAGTAAAGAAATTCAATTAATAATTGACAAAGGGAGCGAAGCATTACTCATAAATTTAAATTTAGAAAATAGCTTGAAAATGAGTGACGAAGATAAAGAAGTTATTAAAATACCTAGGGTTACATTGTTAGGTGCAAATATTAAGAAACTATGTGAGGTAATTAAGATGTATGACACAAATATAGAGATAAAGGAAGAACATTGAATTGTCAACTAATGGTTACACCAAATTTTGATACAGATGTAGTAATAGAAACAGATATACTAGGAAAGTTTGAAACAGTCATAAATTATGAAAATAAGAAATTGAGATTGAATTGATATTGGATAGACTTTGCCTGTAAATATAGAGAAGAAAAATGATATTGTTCAGTATAATGGGAAAAAAATAATAATGAAAATAAAATTAAGAGAGAGGAATCGAGTGGAGTTATAGATTGTGGAGATAAATATTATGAAATTATAAATAATTTAATGAATAGGTATGAGAAATTAGTGTCGAAGGAATCTATAGTGGCATAAAAATATGTACATAGAATGGAAGTAAGAAGAACTGAAGATTTCGAGGCATATCCAATACCATACAAACTAAAAGCTAAGCTAAGAAAGGAAGTAGAAAAATTATTAGAAAAAGAAATTATCGATAAAGCCATAAATCCTATCCATTAGTTGTAGTGCAAATGAAGAAAGGCTATGCTTGGATGCAAAAATTATAAATACACGATACCTCAATATGAAGCACCAATATCAGTGGAAAATATACCAACTAACAATTTGCTACTTTATAATAGTCGTAGAAATGTTTTGGCGAAAAATATTATAAAACAATGTTAGTCTCAGAAACGTTTTCAAAATGTTTATAAAATATCTATAAACACAAAATGGGCACCACTTATGAAATATTTTGTTTATATAATATATTTTATGAGCACTATAAAACAGATATACAGTAAAATTGTTTTATGACAGATTTATGAGTGTTTAATAAATTTGCTAGAAAGTTTCTTAAGGTTTATTATGCGATATTCATAAAACTAATCGTTAAAAACTCATTATATAAAGATTGCATATATGTTTTATAATTGAATTACATACCCCATTATTGCTATTCTAGCCGTATTAATAAATCAACTTTGTTTTAATAATATGTTTGTGAAAAGTCAAATTGTTTTCAAATAAGTATATTGCAGAATTGCTGGTGATAATAAATAATTGCATACATGAACAGCAATAACTTTAGAAAGAAAATGAAAATTTCCGACTGTTGTAACTTAATTTTGATTTTTGTGCAATTATTAGTTTCAGACAGAAAGACAATTTTGATGCGAAACAAATTTGACTGTGATTTTTGCGGTAAAAGGGCAGTGAATTTTTCATGCGCTCCAATTTCATAAAGTTTTTCTACTAATTTTAGAAGTTAAAAATATAAGTTTTAGTAGTCATATTTTAAATTACTCGTTGTTTTCTTCTAAATTTGTTTATACTCGATGTAATTTTCACATGAAACTATTTGAAACAGTGAAATATATTTTAGTCTTTTATCTATATCTAGTTATTAACATGGCTGCCAGTAATATAACAGTTTAGTGGACAAAGTAGGTTTTATAAAATAATTGTCCAACGTTTGTGATAACTTCGAAATTCTCATAAAATATACTCCATTTTCAAAAGAACCCTACAAACCAGGACCGTCTTTTAAAAATATAATGAATAAAGGAATTGATAATCAATTTTAACAGGATTATATATTTCCATTACATTTTTAAGAGTAAATACGACTAAACGAAGGGATGCAAACAGCTGGAAACAGCATCTGTCCTTAGATATTCACCTCCAAAATGTATTCATACAGATGTACGCTTACCTCATCGGAAAAGTTACATTTAAAAGGATGAAGGAGTTACTGACAAGTTCATGATCTGTCAAAGGTATATACATACTTCGTCTCATCAAGGCATACGTCATTAGTATTTGTAGATTAGATTGAAAAGGATGATACCTTGAAGAAAGGCATGTCGGGTTTGAATAAAGCCAATATTGAAATATGGCGAATAATATCCCAGGCGTATGTCTCTGCACAGCCCTAATAACGGTCAGGAAATACACACTGGAAAATTATCACATTTTCAAGAATCTGATGAAGATAACAAGTAATAAATCCTTCTTGATGCAATAATGCTATAATTTTAAATTAGATTAGTGAAAACCGCATTCAAATCAGTTAATGAGACCGTGTTTTGGCCAAAAATGATAGCACTCCTGGACCTCCCTAACTCAATGCCGACCAATTTTCTAGCGTGAATACGACGTGGCGCTCGTTATACGTCTCGTATGAAACGGTATTTAAATTAATTGACAAGTTCTCTCGAGCCTTTTCTAACAATCAACAGAAATAAAATTGTCAAATTCTGCAAAGTTATCGACTTTTAATTCCTCTATACATTTTTATATCTACCACTTCATGCCGAAAAACCTGTAAATAAAGGAATTTTTTATTTAATCAAAGCTGTAGCCCTATTGGACAGCCAATTTTAAGCTCATATGTTCCATGTGTGCATACATATTTTCATTCAAATAGATGGGTTTCGGTAAATTGGCGATAATTCTATTCCAATATTTTGGTCTTGGGCCACTTTTATGTTGTCCCTGAATATTAGCACATATTTTTTTATTAACTTTTATTATAGGAAATACGCAGGTTTGCAATTTTGGATTAATTGGTATTTTCAGAAATTAGTAAACAACCATCACTTTTTAAATCTAATGCATTCTGAGTATTATTACTTGAAATACCAACCCTAGTCAAGCATTTTACGAGACTTCATGTACAGATTATAAATAAAACCTGAAGGTGAATATTTTAATGCAATAGTATTAAAAATTTCCATTACGGTCCTATTCGTTTTGTTGTTCGGTGTGTCAACGTATTTTATCGATGTTTGTAAAATGAATCACCTTCTTTCGCGTCAAAGTCATTTTATAAAAAGATTAACCAACTCAATTTCAAGCAGACATTGTGCTCATTCTTGCACTTATAAAACATTTTTAATATTTCTTTTAACTTCTAAACTATAAATTTGTTGTTTATCATTTGGTGGATGGCGCCAAAAGAATTATGAAAGTACCTATTACGTTATTCCGTCAGGTAAGTGATTTTATTGGTACAATTGGGTATTATTTTAAATATTTGCATTCAACACTTGTTTTGCAATATGGAGTGAATTATTTACTTTTCTGTAGTTTGCTACAGTTTAGTTTGCATTCGTAAATGTTAGGTTACTTTTAATAATTCTTGTTCTCTTTGTTTTAGACTATTTAAAATCGTTCAAACTACTGAAAAAGGTTTAGATATTTCAAGTATTGTTCCTGCTGCATGAAAACAAAAAGTATAATGGGTATGGCCAAAAAATGTTGCTGATAGATTGGTTTTTAACGCCAATTCTTCTCCTGGGGTTTGATGGTTTACAATGCAATGTAAATTGAAACGAAATTACCTAATTAATGATGAGGTGGCCGATGAAGAATTATCACGAATGTTGGATAAAGCGGACACAGATCTCGCCGAAACAGAAGTTGAGTCAATTCACAGTTATGAAAAAGCAATAACATATTATTTAGGATACAAAATTGATCAATTTGGAATAAAAATGGATCATGGAAGAACTAAAATTATTAGGGAATACTTGAATAAAAGACCTTACAATTTAAAAACTTAAATATGATTTTTAGGAATAATCAATTATTGTATAAAACCAGTACCTAGCGCAACAGATAAAGGGATACCATAAAAAGATTATTTGAAGGAAGGAATACCATGGAAGTGGACAGAAGAAAGACAGACAGCATTTGAGAACATAAAACAAACTTTTGAAAAATATCTTGTAATTTATTATCCAAATTATATAGTTCCATTCATTTTAAGAACTAATGCATCTACACCCTGTTTTAAACTAAGAGGACCATTTTAAGAAACCTAAATCACACCACTAAAAATCACTTAAGATCTGAGTTGTGTCTGATCAAATGTAGATAATTGAGAATGGGGAAAAACAATAGAAGAAAATTAAGCTATACACTGTGTGAGAAAGGAAGATCATTTGAATTGAAAATTTGTTTTATATTAACATTTTCAAGCATGAAGTAGATGTCAGAACTTGTTCCCTTGTAGGAACTTGTTTTATTTAAAAAAACAACAAATATTTTTTTGTTCTAGTAATTAATCATCAAAAATATCTGTATGTGATACACTTTAGCAGACTGTATTTGTCATCACTTCTACCGTAGATTTCTTAGTGGGAATATTTCATAGCAAAATCAGGTACCTATATCGAAAAAGACATTTCCATATGGTATGAAAAAGGGGCTGGTTTTCAATAGGTTGGAAAGTCAACCTATTATGGTTAATCGTCACACTTAAATCTGAGTTGGTATAAAAATAATTCAGTCATTGAACTATTTGCATAATGTTTTATTAAACACTATTTCTAACATTTTACAATATATCTGAACTATTACTTGTCTATTAATAATGAACTCAAGAAACACTGAAAAAATGATACAAAATAAAGATATTTACTCGGAATCTGCCTCACTGTCGTCACTAGAGGAAAAAACGATTATTGGTTCTATAAGATCATCCTTGATCATATCTAACTCATATAACATATCACACGTGCAACACAATTTTGCCAGTGAATATTTTCCAACACTGGCATTAGAAGCATCTGTACATCCTTTAGTTCATATGAAATATTTTTGGCTGCTACTTAAAATCAAATTTTTTCAAACTTCATGTAATAATGAATGAGACATTTGTGGTAAATCTGGGCATTCATTATTTCAGTCAAAATTTTATCCAAAGTTGGAATTTCATTTAAAAAAAATTGAATGACACGTCAATTAAATTTTCAGTTGTTCCATCGAATATTTTAACAATTTCTGGACGACTTCCACGATGGTTAGAATAAACAATTGTTCCAGTGTTTCTATATTTTGCGATAGTACGTTAATTTAGCAAATGCTAAGAAGTAAAACTTGTACTCGTCAACTTCACCCAAAAGTGCTGCTTTCTATAACTTACCCAACGTTTTTACAATTTTAAACACTATGGCAGTCATCTTTGTCTCTCATTGATCATATAATATTTATTTATACAGATTCAAAAATGTTTCCTTTCTCTGTATATGAGCAGAAGAACTCCTTCAATTTGGGAGCAATAACATCCAAGTCCATTTTCAAATTATTAGTCCTCACACTGTTTTTATATTTTAATAAAACAATAACAAGAAACCAAGAACGCCATAAATAAAAAATTGGACATTGTTTGTTTCAATTTACACACTTGATCGATAATGTGTCAAAAGTGCTGAGTGAAATCGGCTGCAATCTGACCAATCGGGAGCCTACAGAATTGCCAACTTGAATTCGAATCGGTCCCCCTAGTTTAAACACAGGGTATAGAAATAGACATGCACGTATATTGGAACAATTTATAAATGGTATAGAAGTTGCGATAAGTTTTGTTACACGAACAATCAAGAAACGCGAAAGAACATATAGTGTAAGGTGTAAATGAACTGGAACTAGAGAGTATGGTATTCTGTATAACCAAATTAATATTCTACTTATTAGATAATAAATCATTATAGAAGCAGACAAAAAAGCACTGACATAAATTTTGAATAATAAAAATGGAAATTACAGATTACATCGATGGGCATTGCAATTACAAGAATACTTTTTTGAAATTAAATATATTCCTGGGAAATCCAACATAATTTCAGATGATATAACATCTAGGCATTATAAAAATTGGATTTTTAATAAATATTTATCCATAATTAGAAAAATTTTAAAACAATGTACTATTTGCCAATTAAGTGAAGACATAAATTTCCATAATCAAATATACCTAAATCCATAAATTCAGAAGTACCGTTACAGTTAATAGCAATAGCATGACATATTTATTAACAAGTTACCAGGGTAACAAACATATATTTGTAGTATTAGACATGTATTCTAAATATATCTATCTAAAACCGTGAATACAAATAAAAAAACCACTAAACAAGAAACATAACAAGTCTGTAATCGTTTTGCTCAAGCGTCAATTTGTAACCCTTTTGCTCGGGTGTCGATTTGTAATTGCCGTGGGTAGTCAGGGGTAGAAAATAAAAAGGGCTTGATGGTTAGATGTGTTTATTTATTGGTAAAACGTATGTTATCTGTTATACCAAAAATTCAAAAAAATCTGAAACTAATTCTATATACAGTTATTATATGTACAATTGTTGGTCCTTGATTTTGTGGGGTTTCGCTGGGGGTGGTTTCCTGGTCGGGTTGTCTACAGATCTCCTCTTATTATGAGGCTTCTTGTAGTAAATAGTCTGGATCGGTGGTACCTTGTTACTTTGACTTTACGGCAAAGGTTTATTGATGAATCATTACTATTATATAAACTTACTCAATTTTGTCGACCTGGTATACTGGTTTTACCCCCTCGTTCAGGCTGCGTAAAATAAACGGGGTGTATTCGGTACCAGATCCCGCATTTATCACACAACGTGATTTTGGTGAGGTGGGAATTCGCTTCTGTCTCGGGCTCAAGACGCTCCGGGATTTCAGCTAGACGGAAAGGGTTATGTCCTGCGCTCAACACGCTCCAGGACTTGGCTATGATGGTTAACTTCCGTTCTAGGCTCAGCACGCTGTAGAGTTTCGGCCGAAAGACGGGATATGCTAGTGTCTAGCATTGAGTTAGACACACTCCAAGGGGTCGACGACAAGCCGGGTGTTATTCACGCTCCCAGGCTCAACACGCTCCAGTATATAGTAAATTAAATCGGTTATTCACCGATTAAGCTTTCCTATCACTTCTAGGCATAAGGACTGAGCTTGCAGGTATCTTGAGATGTTTCAGTATTAATAATATCGGTCGAGCTGTTAGTGAAATGGCGAAAGTGTTGCCCTCTAGGTACTGGGTCCCAACTTCGTCTACTGTGATAATTTGTTTTGGTAATGTTCTGTATGTAGGTTGTTAACTCATATTTTAGACGACAGTCTTTTTTGTGATATTCTTTTTAGAGACTTTTCGGGATATTTATTGAAAACGTTTTTGAAATGTATCAGATCCTAGATATAAATTATACCTACAAAAAAACTTAATATTACAATAGGGTAGATATTATTATCAATGATAAAGAATGCTGATATGTTTGCAGAAATTTGGATCTAGAAGAAAATCTGTTCAATTTTCAAGATATTCCAGAAGCAACTTACATAAATAAAATAAAAAAACAAAAAGTTGGTAATTATGTAAAAAAGTGAGTAACTATATCAGCTGATAAAGCCAATGTAATAAATAGTACAAAAAATATTGAATCAAAGTATCTCTAGTTCTAGTTTTTGTAGAAGTAGCAATAGTAGTCATAACCATCAATATAGTTTTGCAGGTTTAGGAAACTTTAACATTAATACTAAAAATTCTTGTGAAGAATTAGAGACTGTTGAGATTTTAAAAACAGAAATCTCTGCTAAAGGGCAAAATGAGGTTATCCTAAATAATTTTATATTATGGATTATTAATAACAATATTTCCTATAATAGTGCTAATTCTTTTTAAAAATTTAAGAACAGATGCGAACATTTTTGAGGTATACATGTTTCATTAGAAATTTTAGAGGCAATTGATTGGAGGTGTAGAATATCTAACTTATGACACTGGATGCTCCAATCAACAAACAGAATTCGATTATTTATTATTGCATTATATTGCCTTTGAGAAGATTAATGATATATTTGTAGATAGTTATAAACGAATTCAATGCCAAAATTTAACTTTCAGTATTAAGAGTCGTAATTGCTATTACATTTTCAAATACGGTTTTGTATCTGTATAATAAGATTGATAACAGAATTAGATAATTTCGTATCCGCTAGGGGGCGCTATGTCAATAAGTCGACAATTTTCCTATTTTTTCGGAAGTTTCAAATGTAAAATATAGCCTGTCTTAATTTTCAAATCTGATATCATATATCTTTATCATGGAATAGTATTAAGATATAGACTGGCGCTTCTCACTAGGTTCCTAATTTTTAATCTCATTTTATCAGAATTGTTTTATCTTATTATTTTTGTTAATCATATCTTATTAAAGAAGAACAAATCTTTTAAATGACGCCAAAAACATTGAAATTGGTTAACATTTGTTTTTAACAAGTTTGAACCTTCCTACTTGAAGAATTAGGGCAAAAAAGTCCTCAATTGAATGTTTTCATAATCTCATCAATATTTCAATAATTATATTTTAGGATACATTTAATATGTCTTTTTCGGAGATAATCACAGTATTATATGTTTTTAAGTGTTTATTCCACCCCCTAGCCGATATTTCAGGTACTCTAAAAATATTTTCCTCCGATTTTTCGGGGTCAATTTCGTTAAGTTATTATTATTATCACAATGTGATTTTAAATTAACATGACTGTAACATTCATTTGCATAGTGGGAGTGTAATGATAATATTCCAGGATTATTTAAAAAAAATAGAAAAACCAGCAACGTGCATATTGGACAATGCAACATATTTTAACAAATATAGATTTAAAAAATTTAGGCATAATAATTTATAAAATTGTCAAATCAAAGGTTAATACGCTTGGGAAATTGCTTTTGTTTTTGCCTGTTGGGTGAAATAAATTTGGACTAATAAATGATGCTTTAGAGGGAAACAAGAAAGATGTTTATCATAATTATTTATATTTTAAACAACTAGCTACACCTGCTGGAATAAAACGCAATAACAAATATGTGAAGGGACTTTTTCTAACTTTGCCCTTGATAATAAATAAGAGCTTTTTCGGGATTGATCTTCGGAAGAGACTTTTCACAATTCATCAAGTTAACAACGCAAAATATGTTTTAAGAATGTTCTGTAAAACGAAAATTGTCATAGAATTGAAAATACACATAACATCGTTAAGAATGACTATGCTTCTCCATCATTCACTCTAAATACCTTAAGATGAATTACGAAAATGATCAAATGAGAATGTTTCATTAAATGACCTCAATTTTATGAGTTGATGTAATCTGTTGGATACTGTTGTGTGGTATTTTGATTATCCTTATAAAATAAACTTTCGAAACCATCGTCACTATCATTTTCAATAGACCGAGTATCTCATGACAGTTTATACTCGAATTATACTGGAAATTGTGTACAGAAACCAAATGACTTGTTCACAAAATAGTCATACGCCCCATTATGACGTATGGAGATTCTGACTTACAAACTTTACCAGTAGTTTGTTATCAAACACTGCAGGTTAATTGAAACAAGTGTTTACGTATGGCTTTGTGAAAGAAAATCACGGATATAGAAAACCAAAATCGATTGCTGGCCATTATGGAAAATATTTACTAAAATAACTGTGGCATGCAAGTCACCATCGAGTGACTATTCACGTTGGCTACATTGAATTTACCAAAAAAAAAATACTTTACTGCTGACACTGAATAAGTCAAAATATTGAAAGTAACTATTGACCTATTTGAAGAGTATCTGATGGATGAAGATAGGGTGAATTTTCATTGTTACTTAATTGTGTATTTGTTTTGCAAAAACTTGATAGTTGTTTCATATAATAATTTAAAACGAAGCTCAGTAGCATGGTTATGTTTACTGTTCACAGCTTTTTCAAGAAAATAAACCATAGCTGTGGTTCAGAGTTTATATTTATATTTCAAAATTTAAATTTTGACTTGTAACACCGCATATTAAGGTAATATTGAGGCGGCTCAACCTATGGTATCCGAAAATATGATTATTAAACATAAAAATTGAAAAATCAGAAGTAACTTCTCAAGCTACTATTCAATTAGGATGTGAAATAAACGTTATTTGGTTGATGGATTTCGGATTAGCTCTGAAAAATTAAGTTTAAGAGTGCCACCTACCTTTATTCACACTAAGACTCTTCCACCTCAACCTCGGTGCATATTTGCGCTTTTAGGCGTTGCCTCCAACTCTTGCGGAGACGAGGTGATCCGTTGTTGGAAGACTAAATAAAATGAAAAAGGGCGCTAGGCAATCTTGCCTCCTGACAACTACCTACACAAGTTTTCCCACCCTAAGACTACCAAATAAGTGGAGAAATAAAAGCCAGATGTTACTTACCCAAGTTTCAGTTTATTGAATGACTTTTTTTCTTTTCAGAAAACCTTACAAAGTCAAGGTAGTACAACTACTACGTACAAAAATTACAAGAAATTTCCCCAAATGTCCTAAAATCCCATGAATCCTAACCACAACTTTTCATATGTGAGGGGACAAATTCTCTAGTCTTGAATAGGAAAAATCTAGTTAATGAAACTATAGAAGCATTCTATTACTTCAACGTTACCCGGGAAATATATTTCACACCTCGGTGATCCCTTAATATAAGGTGAAATATTCAATTATTTTATCCGAACATATGAAATAAAACTTCAACGGCTTATACCAGTCAATACCCAGCGAACGATGAAAGTTCACAGACAAACTAAAACCCTTGTGTTCAATCCAGCCATCCAATCAGAATACACTCGAGATGTCAGAACGTTCATCAACCAATAACGTTGCGATAGTTGTACGCTACAGATCAACATACGCATAGACGCGTTACAATGATATATATCAGGGGTAGTGCGTTCGAAGTCACTCCACGGGGACAAAATAAATACTTTGACGTTTCTTTATAGTTGCACGATATGATAAATAATTTCCGAAAATAGATGACACTGGATTTTATAATGTAGATTTAAAGTCAAAATAATGTTAAATTGAACGAAGATCTATATTTTAAAGTTTCTGTAACTAAATTTGCACAATGACAAAATTGAAACGTATCAAGAGTAGGGATGCCGGCTATCTACTGAATATATACGAGTAATCCAATGTTTGAGACACTTCCCTCTGCAAATAAATGTTACAGTCATGTTAATTCACCATCACATTATGGTAATGTCCACCTCTTTTTCCTCTTGTTTTTATCACATGCACATTTATACAACCGCTTACGCCCAGCTTATGGATGTAAACTTTTGTGATGTAACAACTTAACTTCTCAGCGATGTTAAAGCGCTACATGTTTACATTACTGTGATGTAACTAGAACTTCCTCCTATTGAAGTCTTCATAATGAACTAGAAGCAACATTTCAAAAACAATACAGTATATTCTTTTAGATGTTTTATGGACATGACTTGAACCTCTAACTAATACACCTCAAACAATCTAGATGACATCCTATAGATGTTTCTTTGCTTAATTAGCAAATACAGGGTGAACAACTAAGAACGCCGACTGTAGGCCATATTTGAAACAATAATCATTAAACAACTTTGAAAAAATACCTTCAGGAAAATGACCCCGAAAATTCGCTAGAAAATATTTTTGAGTACCCAAAATATCTGCGAGGGGTGGAATGAACACATAAAAACATATAGGTAATACTGTGATTATCTCCAAAAAAGACATACTAAAGGTATACTAAAAATACGGTTATTGAAATATTGATGAGATTATGAAAAAATTTTGCTTAGCTTATTCCTTTGCACAAGAATTTTAAATATTCTTTAAGGATTTAAGTTAAGTTAAACTTTCAACCTTCAAAGTTGAATATAGATTTTATCTAAGCCTTAAAAATTATTTACCTTTAAATTTGCAATTTAATATCATATTTGAATATAAGACTTGGTAAAAGAATAAAGTTATTCGTAAATAAATTTACAATTTATTGCCTGACCTCAGCCATTTTACCGAATAAGTGATTATTTTCTACTAATCATAAAGATATCGGTACATTATGATTTATTTTTGGAGTATGGGCTGGAATAGTCGGAACCTCTTTAAGAATCCTAGTACGAACAGAATTAGGAAGACCAGGAACATTAATTGGAAATGATCAAATTTATAACGTCATTGTTACAGCCCATGCTTTTATCATAATTTTTTTCATAGTAATACCCATTATAATCGGAGGATTTGGAAATTGATTAATCCCTCTAATAATTGGAGCCCCAGATATAGCTTTTCCTCGAATAAATAATATGAGATTTTGATTATTACCCCCATCACTATTTCTATTAATTCTAAGAAGAATCGTTGAAAGAGGAGCAGGAACAGGATGAACAGTTTACCCCCCACTTTCATCTAATATCGCTCACAGAGGTTCTTCAGTAGATTTAGCTATTTTTAGTCTACATCTAGCTGGAATTTCATCAATTTTAGGAGCAATTAATTTTATTACTACTGTAATTAATATGCGACCAAAAGGAATAACGTTAGACCGTATACCATTATTTACTTGAGCTGTAATAATCACAGCTATTTTACTCTTACTTTCGTTACCAGTTTTAGCAGGAGCTATTACAATACTTTTAACAGATCGAAATTTAAACACTTCATTTTTTGACCCAGCAGGAGGAGGAGACCCAATTCTTTACCAGCATTTATTTTGATTTTTTGGTCATCCTGAAGTTTATATTTTAATCTTACCTGGGTTTGGTTTAATTTCTCATATTGTAAGCCAAGAAAGAGGAAAAAAAGCTTTCGGTACACTAGGAATGATTTATGCAATAATAGCAATTGGTTTATTAGGATTTATTGTTTGAGCACACCATATATTTACAGTAGGAATAGATGTAGATACACGAGCTTATTTTACATCAGCAACCATAATTATTGCAGTTCCCACAGGAATTAATATGTATGTGTAATCTAAATAATATATTTAAAAGAAATGTGCAGATAATCAGAAATAGAAAATGGATGTACATTTATCAACGTAAAGCGGACGGTAGAATTTTTTGGACTGCATAAATCCAAATTCTATACGATATAAGCCTTATGTCAGCGCCTGTCACAGTGAAGTGCGAAATCTGCGGTAAATTTTTTAAGAAGCGAGGCCTAAAATTACATCAAAACAAGACGCAGGGTAGACAATATTTAAGTTCGATTATAGTAGAAAGTTATGAAAATAAGGATATAAAAGATACGAATTTTCATATAAAGTTGGCAAAATTGAAGAGCCGAAGATCAGTAATAAGAAGAGTCCCAAAAGCTTCAAGGTCTCTTTGTGCCTCAACGCTATCTAATCTGATTGAAGAATGCGTAAGACAAAATTCTATTACTACCTGGGAAAATCTTTTGCATTTTCCGTATAATGTTTTGAGTCTTCCTTCTAAAAATTCGAATAAAAAAGTATCTCTCTCTACTATAATCAAGAATAATTTAAAAACTTTTGAAAATATAGATCATCATTTATTGAATTTCTCTGATCAACAAAATAGAAATTTCTCAGTTCAGAAAAACAAAAATTTATCAAAGAATAGTAAAATTAAAAATGTCATTAATAAAGTTTCTGACGGCGACTTGACATCCGCAATCAAAATCTTAGCTTCAGATGACAGTTTTGCTGATATCAGTGCAGCCACTTTAACAGATTTGAAATCGAAACATCCTGTAGAGAAACTTAATAGTACGTTCCCTACTCTGATTTCGGAACACATTCCTTTTTTTATAACAGAAGAATTTGTGAGTAGCGCAATAAACTCTTTTAAAACAAGTTCTGCTGGTGGTTTAGACTCTTTAAGACCTTCACATCTATAAGATTTAATAAAATACAGTGCTGGCCCTTCAGGAAAAAATCTCTTATCATCTTTGTGTAAATTATGTAGTTTTATTTTTAATGACACAGTAAACATCAATATTCGTCCTATTTTATTCGGCGCGTCACTAGTAGCTTTAACTAAAAAAGCGAGAGGTATCAGACCAATTGCTATTGGTACAGTTTATCGTCGTTTAGTAGCGAAAATAATTTGTTCAAACATCAGAGACAAATTAGGATATTTACTTCATCCATTACAATTTGGTTTCGGGTCGAAAGGTGGTTGTGAAGCAGTTGCACATGCAGCAAGACGTTACGTCTCTAATCATCCAGACGTTAATAATAAAGTTTTTCTGAAAATAGATTTTAAAAATGCTTTCAATACAATTCATCGCAATCATTTATTAAAACTTGTAGCAGATATTCTACCTGAAATTTTTCCTTTCATCAATCAATGTTATCGATTCCCTTCATATCTTTTATTTGGCGAAAACATAATTTATTTGGAAAGAGGCGTCCAACAAGGGGACCCTTTGGCACCTCTCCTTTTTTGCATATCGATACACAAACTTATTAGCAACATTGACACAGAATTCAATGCTTGGTACCTTGATGATGGTTCTTTAGGTGGTAATACTAATTCCGTGTTCAAGTCTCTTGTCTATATAATAAATAATTCCAAGGATATTGGTCTTGAACTCAATTTCAGCAAATGCGAGTTATTTTTCTTAGAATCACCAAATAATCTAACCATTGATAAATTTAATTCTGTAGCACCAGGCATAACAATTACCAACAGACAAAATTTATTTTTATTAGGTGCTCCTTTATTAAACGAATCATTTCTATTAGCTTTCAATGAAAAAGTAACCTTTTTCAAAAAAATGTCATCTCGTTTATCCTGGTTACCGACACATATTGCTTATTACCTTCTCAAGAATTGCCTATTAATTCCAAAATTAACATATATCTTAAGATGTAGTCCGACCTGGTTACACAATGATATCCTAATCAATTTTGACAATGCCATTCGTCATTCATTAGAGTCATTAATTAACATTAAATTAGAGGACCTTTCTTGGAAACAAGCTTCACTACCTGTTTCATATGGTGGTTTAGGAATTCGCTCAATCGTTTCAGTAGCTCTTCCTTCTTTTTTTTCATCATTGAATAGTTCAAAAAATTTCATTGATGACATTCTGCCTATATTTTTCCACCCACAAGACCCTTTATTAATGGAGGCAGAAAATATTTGGTCATTAACGTCTAACAAAGTTGTACCTGATGATTATAAATCCTTTCAAAAATCCTGGGATATTCCTTTATTGAACATTGGAAAAGAAAATCTGCTTCAGAAAGCTATCAATTTACCAGACAAGGCTCGTTTGAATGCAGCATTTTCAAAGGAATCAGGAGCATGGTTGAACGCTTTACCGTCGGCCCCATTAGGTACGCTTTTAGATGACTAAAGTTTCCGTATTTCTATTGGTCTCCGTTTAGGTTGTCAAATTTGTGTAAAACATCGCTGTCGTTGCGGAGCTGATGTTGATGAATATGGTAGACACGGCCTAAGCTGCAAATTAAGTGCCGGCCGTTTTTCACGTCATTCTGCAGTAAACGACCTAATCTAACGAAGCATGGCATCTGCAAAGATTCTCTGTTCGTTGGAACCGTTAGGTACTTGCCGCGACGACGGTAAACGTCCAGATGGTATGACCCTCATTCCATGGCAACGCGGCAGGCCAGTTATATGGGATTTCACTTGCACTGACACTTGGGCTCCGTCCCATGTCCGATCCACATCTACTGCGCTGCAGCTTTACAAGGCGAAACTTTTAAAATCAATAAATACAAAAATTTGGAGAACATTTACATTTTTATTCCTGTAGCAATTGAAACCTCTGGTGTTTTTGGTCATTAAGCTTTAAAATTCATTAAAGAAATCGGTAAAAAAATATCAATAGAAACTAATGATTCGAGAGCAACTTTGTTCTTTATACAACAAATAAGTATTGCAATTCAAAGAGGAAACGCTTCATCTTTTCTCGGTACGTTTCCCCGTTCTAAGCCTCTAGAAGAATATTTTATGAAACCTAATCATAAGAAACGTAATTCTTCTACAACTTTCAAACTTTCTCACATTACAGACCCCAAAACATGTGATCTTTCCTTTTTCCGACATTCTTATTTAACATATTCATTCTCTTCTTCAGAATGTGTGCCTTCTGATAAAACATGCGTTGACAATTTAATAAATTATGACCCCAACAAGCTTTTGGGCCTCAGTGTACTAAAAAATACAGATAACCACCAGCCAGATGATGTCCCATTCATAGGAATACTGAAGAAGATGACTATGCTAGAGAATGATGCGATTCATATACGCAATAGATTATATCTAACCAAAACAGTTTTCAAATCCGTAATATCTACATCCAATTCAGTAGTAAACATCATCAGTTCAAATTCCTTATCACGCCGATCAAGTGAGAAAGACAATAATAGAATCCGAGAATATTCGTACAATGATAGTAGTTGCGAAAGAGCTTTTAACAATATTTTCACATTCAGATCCATAAAGGGTATTCCCCAAGATTCTTTGGGTCTCAAAGGTCTCAAAAATATTGGTAACACATGTTTCATGAATAGTATTATCCAATGCCTATCAAAAAAAAGGTGGCTATTAGAATATCTAAAGAAAGACGCATACATAAGAGATATTAACATAAACATATCTAGCATGAAAGGAACACTAATTAAAGCGTTTGCTGAAGTTATCCAAGAACTTTGGTCTGAAGACGGTTCAGACAGAGTGGTTAATACAGTATCATTGGAAAGTAAGATTCAGCGATTTACTTCAAGGTTCATGGGATACACTCAACATGATGCACATGAGTTTCTTCGTTACCTATTAGCAGGACTTCACGAAGATGTCAAAAAGGTATATGAAAAACCAAAGCCCATATTAACTGAAATTGATGACAAATTTAGTGATATCGAGAAAGAACAAGAATTTTGGTTAAGATATGTGAGAATGGACAACTCCAAGATTATGGATAACTTTGTCGGTCAATTAAAATCAACAATCAAGTGCACACACTGTGGTTACTGTTCAGTTACCTACGATCCTTTTTGGGATTTATCTCTTCCGATACCACAAAGAACAGGTCAATTACGACTTTCACAATGTTTAGATTCGTTTACAAGAAGAGAAACACTCGACGGTGATGAGAAACCAGCTTGTTTGAAATGTAAGGAACGAAGACGATGCATTAAATCATTCTCAATTCATAAATTTCCGAAAATACTGGTTATTCACCTGAAGCGCTTTTCGCAAACACAAAGTTTTAGTGCAAAACTTAATGATTCATAGGATTTTCCAATAGAAGGGCTTGATAAGAACCATTACGCGGCTGATAATGTGGCACCTTGTATGTACAACCTCTACGCTGTATCTAATCACTGTGGAACCACTTATAATGGTCACTACACAGCATTTTGCCGACATCCCTACACGGGACAGTGGCACGAATATAACAATTCAAGAGTGCGATTAATATCGTGGAAATCTTTAGTCAGTGGAGAAGCATATGTTCTATTCTATGAACAAGATGATACAAAATCCCATCTTTAAGTTTAATAATTTTTTCAATATACTATGGAATTATTTAGAACAAGGTAGTTTCATTTTGAAAGTATTATTCGTTATAAATTTTATCCGAAGTTTAGTAACTCAAAAAATCAGTAGGTGAGTCAAAGAATGGTATCAGACCACTTTATACTGAAGTCGAATGTAATCTGTGAAAACTTATTTATGATAGCATTGGTGCTGTTTCAGCTGTTGTAGCTACACATGTGCCATTTATAGCTAATACTGTTTGTTGTATTGCGTTTGTATACATTAATGTCTTTATTGCAAAATATTTTCGTTGGAACTAATATTCTATTATTTGTATTTCAGGTAAGTCAACTGCACGTCCTTACAAATTATCAACAGAAACTGTATGTGAGTATATTTTAATTAGTCCCCGCTTTTAATAATAATGACATTGTAGATTTTGTTAATTCTATCAATCATTCTTTGCTACTGTTTTCAATCCATCCATTGGTTGAATTGGGGTTTTTGGAACCGTTGGTGACTAAACACACTATTCACTACACCAACACTCACAATTACACTGTCTGACGTGCGTTTCGATAACCAAATTATCGTCTTCTGAGACCTAAGGTAAACATTATCAGTAATAGTGTAGCGGTAGTGAATAGTGTGTTCAGTACTATGGTTCAGTAACTATTAAAAAAGGTTCAAGTGGATATCATGGTGTCTTTTATTATGTTTCAGTTATACATTTTCTATATGAATACATTTCATACAGGTCGATAGGCTTGACAAATACACGAAACTATATTATTTACCACACTAATGATTTTTCACCTACAAACTTCTTACTACAGAAGTGTCATTAATAACATAGAATTACGGCAGGTCACAAAGAGACATTGTGGGCTGAAAATTGGAGAATAATAATTAACGGAATAATTAACCTCATAAGCAAAGTCTTCTCATATTCAAATGACATATTTTTGAATAATTTTAAATAAGCTGTATTGTTGGTATGCACTGATATGAAAATCTTCAAACAAATTTCATAATGAGACTCAGCGTAATAGTTTCGACATTGATAAGATTATTCGTTAACTTATTTCAAGTAATGACCTAAACGCCAAGAACTTCAATACCTCACTATATAATATATGCCTCCCGTAATTTACCATTATATAACATAAATAGAAATCTCCTGGCTTCGGGCAATACAGAAATTGTCCTATTCAGTGTGTCATGGTTATTACTTTGATTCATTTAACGTACGTGATACGATTTTGAAGCATATTTTTGTTGGTAATATCTCGAATAGTACCGGTTTATTCATAATAAATTACCCACCCCATATCATCCTTATTATTGTCCCTAGAAAAAAAAGTTTTAAATAAAAAGTGCGGTTATATTTGAATATTGTTGATACGCTATTGAAAATTAAGTAACGTGCTAATTTTAGCGGATAAAAGAAAATAATAGTTTTTGTTCATATGAGATACCCTTCATATTTTCAAATTTTTGGAATGGTTTTTTTAATACGAAAATATATAATTAGTACCCCTACCTTATACCGTTTTTGAGTTATGAAATTTTGAAAATCTTAGTTTAACTAGTTTCTGTAAAGTTGTTATAATATGTTTGATAATTGACATTTTTTGATGAAATAACTTGCAGTGAGGAAGAGAAAATCCAAATATTTACCTGTTTTATAAGAAAAGAACAAAAGAAGTGTGCAGCAGAAACAGCATATAGGATATTGCATACAAATCGTCCAACACTATGAAACAGTCAGAGTTCGACCCTGCTTTATATCATATTTGAAATCGTGTCAGCCCAGAGTTCTAGGGATAAATGAGCCATCATCCTTCTGGCGAAGTGGTGCGGGCTCTGTAACCAACTCTGTCTTCAAATCATGACTGAAATTTTATATTTGTCGCTAGGTAAGTGTGAAGAGTGTAAAGTTTTGTTATCATATGAAACAAATGAGTGCCTACCTTTATAAAAGTCCGGTAATTAGTTTTCTTGTCAGTTTTATTGCTGTATATTTCATGGGTGTTAAGGGTTTATTTTCTTTCTCTTGTGGTTTTTATTGTAGATTTAAGTGACCGTGGGACTACTGATTTTTGCTTTTGTTACATCATATTGGGGTGTTAGCCTCAGTAGTCCAAAGAAACTGCACGCTTTAGCTGATAAGTGCTATAACTTATCAGGGTTCGATTGTATTCGACTCCTTGACTTTGTCTAAAACATTTTACTAGTGTTAGATCAAAACATATATTTGCTGATCATTTTGTACATACTTGTCTCTCGAGATAGTTGTATATTTGATGATCATTTATATACCATGTCATGGCTTCAGTAAATATTTCCATATCGTTCAGAAACTTCTGTTTGAGACTTGGTTGTCATTAGAATATATTGTAAATATTTGCCCATAAGACGTTAACTGTTTGATTACATCTGATCTGCGTGTTAATTCCGGTTATTTTGGCTTTGTACATAAACTTCTTCGGGGGTACTATAGTACTATTTTTGTTTAAAATAATTTAAATAATTTCTAATACTTATAAGAATCTTTGTAACGTTGTTGTTGAAACGTCTGGTTATGTTGAATTGTCAATTTGCTCGATGACAGATACGTCGTCGATAGCTGCGTTCGTTTGTCGTTTCGCACTGGGAGTAGTCGAGATCTCTATCTAGCATTTGTGGTTTGACTTTACGAGTTATAGATAACTCATTATGCTTACAGATTTTCGATCCGATGTGCTCGTAGATGACATGCGAACTGTTATTAATACTTTTGGGTTTACTCCACTTTTTGTTCGATGTCTTAAGCGGATTGTGGTTCTATGTTCTGTGGTTAAAACGAATTTCTGTCAGCTGGATTGCTATTGGTTGGAAAACTTACTCGAGTTGCGTTGTAGGGAGAAGTTAAGTTACTTGTGTTATTGGCGCATCGAGCACCGATGATTCTCTCTTCTAATCCATACTTCGAGATGGCTGCATAATTTTCAGTTTTCAGTAAGATCTTGATTTATTTATGGTATTTGAAACCATCCTCCCAGTTGGGGATAATAATCAAGACGGTGTAAATTGATTCAGGCGCTTCAAAGACCATTGTTGGTAGTGTCGGTTGGAAGCATTTGCGGAAGCTGGGTTTTGAAGTAGATTCTTCTAAGAGGACGACCTGTCGTGAAGCTAATGGTCAGATTTGTGCGAGTATTGGTGATTTTTCAATTCATCTTTCTCTTAGGGGTCAATTACGATTTATTCCAGTGTTATTAGTGTTAGAGGTTCCCTATGCGTTGACTTTAGGGGCTGATTTTTGGTGGATTATGGGTATAGTACCCGACCTTACGCACAATGAGTGGCATTTTTCGGACGTTCCAGTTACGATATCACCAGTTGATCATCTGAGAGATAATGAAACTTTGAGCGAGCTTTAGAAATCGAGACTGAATGCTGTTGTCGAGAGGAATAAAATTCTCATGGGTGAGAAGTTTGGTTGTACTAATGTGGCTAAACATCGGATCGTTTGTGATTCTGCTTTCATTGAACAGAGATATTACCCTGTATCACCTGTGATGCAAACACATAATAACCGAGAACTTGATGAGATGCTGAAGCTAGGAGTTGTACAGAAGTCGAACAGTCCGTGGAGTTCACCACTCTTTTTGGTTAAAAAGAATGATGGATCATACCGATTTTGCGTCGATTATCGCAAACTTAACGCTGTAACAGAAATATACAGTTATCCTCTTCCGTACATTTCACATACATTGGACCAACTTCGTAACTCACATTACTTGTTCACATTGGATATTAAGTCGGCATATTGGAAAGTTGGTATTGATGAATCTTCTAAGAAATTTACCGCATTTACTGTACCAGCTCGTGGGCTTTTTGAATTTGTTCGCATGCCATTCGGTTTACACAACGCTCCTGTGACGTGGCAACGTCTTATAGATCAAGTTTTAGGTCCCGAATTAGATCCTAACGTATTTGGATGATATAATTATTGTGAGTAAAACTTTTGAGCAACACATGTCTATTTTGGAAGAAGTATTTAGGAGACTTCGTGAAGTTGGTTTGACTGTCAGTTGGAATAAATGTTGTTTTTGTAGACGGGAGATTAAGTATTTAGGATTTGTCGTAGATGAAAATGGTCTTCATGTTGATCCGGATAAGGTCAAAGCAATGCTAATGTTACCTGCTCCTAAGTGTGTTAAAGACGTTCGTGGTATAATTGGAACCTTTTCTGGATACCGACGTTTTATCCCTGATTTTTCATCTCTAATATCTCCTATAACTGCTTTATTGCCCAAAGGGAATAAGTTTGATTGGACTTCAAGTTGTGAGGAGTCATTTCAACGTATAAAAGAATTTTTAGTAAGATCTCCTGTATTAGGTTGTCCATTTGTCGTACAATGTTATGCTTCAAGTTTCGGGTGAGGTGCGGTACTATACCAACCACATCCTGATGGTGATAGAGTTATCAGTTATTTGAGTAGAAGTCTGACTAAGTAAGAACGAAACTTTTCGACGACTGAAAGAGAGTGTTTGGCAGTGTTATGGGCCGTAGAGAAATTGAGACCTTATATAGAAGGGGTCCCTTTCACCGTCGTGACGGATCATCATTCTTTGGTTTGGCTTCTAAACTTAAAGGACCCTACTGATCGATTAGCTCGTTGGAGTGTTCGCCTCCAACAATATAACTTTGAAATTGTTCACCGGAAAGGGAGAGATCATGTTGTACCGGACACTTTGTCTAGATCTGTACCTGGGGTAGATAGTTGTGAGATTTCAGACTTTAAGGATAAGTGGTATACGTCTATGTTGGCTAGAGTTGTTAAGAATCCCATACGTTTTTGTCAGTGGAGAGTTGTGAATGATAGACTTTTTAGGCATGTTAAAACCAACTTTGGAATGTTAGGAGACGAAGAAGACAACTGGAAAGAGGTAGTTTCTAAAGGCGACAGGCGTAAGGTTTTGGAGCAGTCGCATGAGTCACCTTTAGCAGGTCATATGGGTGTGTGGAAGACTTTTAAGCGAGTGAGTGAACAGTATTATTGGCCCAAGCTGAAGTCGGACGTAGCTAATTTCGTGAGAATGTGTCGAGTTTTTGCAGCGCACAAGATAGAACCAGGTCAACCCAAAGGTTTTATGACTCCACAACCAAGGGCGACGCGACCATGGGAAATAATAGCCACCGATTTGATAGGACCATTCCCACGTTCTTTGTCAGGTCATAGGTTCATTTTAGTTGTCGTAGATACATTCAGTGAGTTACCATTACTATTCCATTGAGGTCTTCGACAGCTCAGATAGTTGCTAAGAAGATTGACGAGGGTGTGTTTTTAATGTTTGGAGCTCCGAGATTAATGTTATGTGATAATGGGCCTCAGTATACTTCAAGAATATGGTGTGTCAGTTCGGATTAATGCTTTTATTATCATATGAAACAAATGAGTGCATACCTTTTTAAAAGTCCGGTAATTAGTTTTCTTGTCAGTTTTGTTGCTGCATATTTCATGGTGTTAAGGGTTTATTTTCTTCCTCTTGTGGTTTTTATTGTAGATTTAAGTGACCGTAGACTACTGATTTCTACTTTTGTTACATCATATTAAAATGTTAGCCTCAGTAGTCCAAAAAAACTGCCCGCTTTAGCTGATAAGTGCTATAACTCATCAGGGTTCTATTGTATTCGACTCCTTGACTTTGTCTAAAACATTTTACTAGTGTTAGATTAAAACATATATTTGCTAATTATTTTATACATACTTGTCTCTCGAGATAGTTGTATATTTGATGATCATTTATATATCATGTCATGGCTTCAGTAAGTATTTCCATATCGTGAGAAACTTCTGTTTAAGACTTGGTTGTCATTAGAATATATTGTAAATATTTACCCAAAAGACGTTAACTGTTTGATTACATCTGATCTGCGTGTTAATTCCGGTTATTTTGGCTTTGTACATCAACATCTTCGGGGGTACTATAGTACTATTATTGTTTAAAATAAATTAAAAAAATTCTCATACTTATAAGAATCGTTGTAATGTTGTTGTTGAGAAGTCTGGTTATGTTGAATTGTCAATTTGCTCGATGACAGATACGTCGTCGATAGCTGCATTCGTTTGTCGTTTCGCACTGGGAGTAGTTGAGATCTCTGTCTAGCATTTGTGGTTTGACTTTACGAGTTAGAGATAACTCATTATGCTTACAGATTTTCTATCCGATGTGCTCGTAGATGACATGCGAACTGTTATTAATACTTTTGGGTTTACTCCACTTTTTGTTCGATGTCTTAAGCGGATTGTGGTTCTATGTTCTGTGGTTAAGACGAATTTCTGTCAGCTGGATTACTATTGGTTGGAAAACTTACTCGAGTTGCGTTGTAGGGAGAAGTTGAGTTACTTGTGTTATTGGCGCATCGAGCACCTTCTAATCCATACTTCGAGATGGCTGCATGATTTTCAGTTTTCAGTAAGATCTTGATTTATTTATGTTATTTGAAACCATCCCAGTTGGGAAGAATAATCAAGACGGTGTAAATTGATTCGGGAAGCTGGTGGTGGCTGTATTTTTTGAAGATTTGGTGGATATTGGCCGTTTTGGAAACTACGCTGCCTGACCTTTTTTTGAGAGGATTTTTGACTGAAATCATAACGTAGTCGGGATTTGGATAGCTTGTTTCCATCCTCGTCTTTGATGAGACTATTTTAGCAGTTTCGAGGAAGTTTAGGCCCTCAATTAGAGGTATGTAAAAGAGATCTTATATGTATATTTTTTGCAAAGTATGTTTAAACATTTTTCGCTCATTTTCTATTAATGAAAAGAATTTAAATTCGTAACTATTAATAGATTTCAATTCGTTGTAAAGTAGTATATATTTTTGTACAGTTCAGGGGTATTTTGTCGTTTTGAACCACAAAAAAGATATCTATGTATTTTTTATAGCTACTTTTTCTAGCTGTTCTACTTATGATTGTATATTTGATATTCGTCACATGAGTTTAATTCTCAAAGTATTGGTATAGATGTCAAGTAATTTTGATATTGTTTCATGATTAGCATATCACTTATGGGATATCGGCACATGTACTTGCAATATTCTTAGTTGAATAGTTGAAATGTATCATTGTTTCATATCTCTACATAGTGCAGTAAGGTGTGATAACATAATAGATAATGCTTGGCATATTAATGTAATTTTTCAGTTTGTCAATCAGTTGCTATGTATATGATTAATTTCTTAGTTATTGCTTAGATTTTGTATATATTTTATTGACATAGTAGTCATTCAGCTTTTCCAAGTAAAACTTTGTCTCGATTAGTAGAACACTAGGGAAGAAGCATTTTCTGGTTCCATATGTAAATAAAGTTTTTCTATGCCTAGGAGGCAATACTTTCGTATATTAGATAATAATTTTTGGGGAAAATCTTCAATTTCGCTTTAGCTATTATTTTCATCTTATTTTAACAACACATCTGGTGTTGATAATAATATAGTCTGGACACATAGCCTTGAGCTGGTTCATTTAATTAATAGTTTCATTGTTGATGATAACATTTTAGTAATTCGATTTTATCTGTACATTATTATACTGGTTTAAAATGAGCAACTTGAATCTATTTTTTTGAATGCATTGACGTTGTGACGGAACTAATAAGGCTGCTGATATTCGGATTTACGTTTAGAATAAAATTTATACTGTCCGTAATATTATTTGGCTTATCGATATATTTCAGACCAACTTCAATCATGATGTTGGATGGAGAAATTGATTTGATACCATTTAATTACTTAATTTTGCATCCGAATGCCAGTGTCTTTTCATTTTTGGGTTATGTGTAGTTCAGCCATTACAAACTTAATAGAATTATAAAAAATACTTGCTTCCAATTTTTAACAATTTTTATTTAAAATGATTATCAACGTGAAGTACTGAGAAATATACAAATACTTGGCAAATGTACAAGATGACCTTACTAGTGTTTTAATGTGACATTAAGTTGATAATTCTATAATATGTAATGTCAAAAGTTTAGGAACTGTCACATAGGAGAGAATTGTTTGGTTATATATCACAGTGACATAGATGTCAAAAAAGTCTATGGAAATGAATAATGCAACAAATCGAAAGAGAAGCAGAAATCACAGAACTTTATATTTATTGTGTCAGGAAATATATGAATTTTGTTGTTGAGTAAATAAAGCTATTATTTAGGAATTAGAAAATAGGAATAGAGGATAGTTTATGGGAAGGAATAATAATAATTTGGTAGAAAGAACATTTTAAAAGGACACAAACACAATTTAAAAAAAATTAACACTTAAGCATTAGAATCAGCACACATATGATTAGGGCATAGCAACAAAAAACAATGGAGGTTGTTGATGAAGAAAATGAAGTAGGTAAGACGTATTGGTGAAATGATAATAAATTTTAGGTAAAAAACTATCAAAATTGTATGAAAGAGTCCTGAATGAACAGTAGAAGCGGCAAATAAAGATATATAAGAAGGAATACTATAAAGAAGCTTCATATAAAAATATATAAAATAACAATTATTGGAGTCCCGGCAGTTCTGTATGGTGTGGTTTTGAAAGACAGCACTTCAAGAAGGAGTATTAGTGGGGTTGTGAGGACCAGGTTAGTTTTTTTTGTCTTTGTTGGTACCAACATTTTTGTTAAAGATAAAAAACAGATCTGATAAAAGTAATTACAAAAACATTAGTACTTACGCATTTCTATTTAACGTTTATAGTTCATCACTTTGTTTCTTTGTTTAAATTTATAATACATTTTTTCTGACCAATACAAACTAATTCATATTAAATATTATTGAAATCATCGTTTTCTTAAATATCATTTCAACGGATACGAATTGACATCTGTTATTACTGTGAGATCTGGAGATAGGAAATTTCTAACATAGATTGTTTTTAATATTAAGGTTTGATAGAAAATTCTATCTTTGTTTATGCGTTTATGACATTTTTTGAAGAGTTTTGATTATTGTAAGTGTTATTTTGATAATATATTATATAAGAAAATAAAATTGAATTATATGACAGGATTATAGGAATGAAATCTAGAAAACGAAAAGGAATTGTACATGGTAAAGAATGGATATAAAAACAATATGTAAATAAAATATTTATGATTAACAAGTAATATTTAAAAACATATTTAAATAGAAATTATATAAACATGGATTGATAATAGAAGAAATGATAGACATGTTGATATGAATTATGGAAATGAAAATAGAAGTTACAGAAATAAAAAAACGAATATATGGAAATGGAGATAAAATTTATGACAACAAGTATTGTGAGAATAGAAGAGATTTTAGAAACTTTGATAGAAGATATGATAATGAAAATAGAAATGAAATTAAGCAACAAAATAGATGGACAGGATGAAATAATTACATTTATAGGAACAAACGGACGGAAGTTATATAAACTAGGCAAATATATGATACAAAAGATTGAATTAAAGGATGAAAAAGAAGTTGATATGTAAGTATAGTCGATGAAGAAGTTAGAAACAGACATAGTTATTGATGAATTGATGAAATATAAAGAAACAATTGATTTTGAATAGATAGATAGAATTGAATGGTAAAATAATTGAATTTGAGGAGGTAAATATGGAAGTATTGGCAATTGAAGAGGATAATAGGAAGTTATGGAATATAAAGAGGAATGGAATTATGGTAGAATTGGAGTTAATGAGTGGAAATAAGGAATATGAAGAGAAAGTGAAGAGTTTGATGATGAAATATGAAGGATTGATTGAAAAAGAAATTAGACTGGCTAACTATTATGAGTGTGAGATAGAATAAATAGAAGATGTGAAAAGTAATGGTAATTGGAAAGATTGTAATGAAGAATATTATGAAGTTATGAATGAATTATTGAAGACGTATGAGAAAAGAATTTTGAAGGAACTAAGGGTTGTTTAATGAGAATATGGATATAATAAAGGAGAAGAATACTGAGAAATGTTAAAGTAAAATCATATCAAGTTCCATGTAAGTTGTTTAGGCGGAATAGAATAAAAGAGAGTTGGAAATATTACAGATCATAGAAGAAATTATCAACATGTATATAGGGAATTTTAGAATAACAAATAACAGTACGTTACGTGAAATTTTAATAGATATAGTAGATTTAAGAAGTTTTATGGGAATTAGGAATAATAGTTTAATTTGATTCAAGATAATTTTGAGATATGTTGATAATTATTTGAAAGATATTACTATGTTACTAAGAACTAGTATTATATTCGGCAATTTTGAGAGATAAATTATAATTATATACAGGAATCGATTTATCATTCTTATATTAGCGGGATTCAATACATATCCTCTATCTAAATTCTATAGCAAACATTGAAATAAAGAAAATATGCATATTTAGATGTAATACTAGTAATACACACTGTATTATCAATAATTTGAAAGGTCCAATATACCAATAAAATTTGACATTTCAATTTCATATGACATTACTGCAGAATAGACTTAATGACAGATAGATTTTCAAACGATTTGAAAAAGCAGAATACAGATGTCTCTATTAGCAAATGGCACTTATAAATAAAATAATGAAAATCTCTCTTGATATATAAAAACGTAAATTTGTAATTTTTAAAAAAAAAAAGAATTCTAGGTAACCAAAGGAGTTGAATTTGAAATCCCCATGAGACAACATCATAATAAGAGTTGTCTCAAATTTAATTTTGAATATTAGGGAATTTATATAATCGTTATCAGTTCAACATATCTTGCCTTTTGTAAAGCAAGTGCGTGTACTATTCACAAAGAATTACCGCTAAAGTGCAAGTGTTTTTCGCGTTTTCTAAATTATTGATTTGGAAACGTTGGTTCCGGAAATTCTAAAAATACGTTTTAGAATACGTACGAGATCTTCTAGTATCCTGTTTGGTGAGTCCAGTCCATATTATATATTATTCTCGAGAATTAATAGGCCTTTGATCAAAATTATTTCAAAAATAGATGCATCTTATGATTAAATTATAGTAACGTTACTTATATAAAATTCTACGTCAAGTGCAGACAATTTTGGGAACAGACAATTTACAAGAAAATTTACGTATTTTACATTGACAGATATCAACTATAAATTTAGACATTTTGAACTTTCGGTTAAATTTATTTAGATAGGAAATTTCTGACATAGATTGTTTTTAATATTGAGGTTTGATAGAAAATTCTATCTTTGTTTATGCGTTTATGACATTTTTTGAAGAGTTTTAATTATTGTAAGTGTTATTTTGATAATATATTATATGAATTTGAATTCCAAATCTCTTTGGCTCTCTTTTCATATTCATTTTCATTATATTTGATAATTTCTATACTATAGAAAATTTAGTATAATAAGTGACATTTAGTTAATCTCCTGACAGTAGATTCATATATGTCATAAGATAATTTAAATTGTCTTATAGTTTATTGGATAAACAGTTACTGTAGATTTGAATAGTGTGATACGTAATTTAGAAAATTATTTGGAAATTTACAAATTTGAATTATTAGTTGAAATATTTGATCCCTCCCTGAGAAAAGAGTGAGTTGATTGGTGTTGTATTGATTTATCTTTCATTATTTAAAATTTAATATTTATTTAGCCTGGCATATTAATTTGACAACTGCTGTCATTAAAAATTTTATAGGTTATATTTAGAGGTAAAGGTATTTTCACAATAGTGTAGTTATTATCACAAATTGTGATGACAGCTACAAATTAAATTCAGCATCATATAAATTCATATTCATATATAAAATATAATAAAATTAGTAAAACACATTAGATATACTATAATTTGTCACCCGAACGTGGGGCAAATATAATTAAAGAACATGAATATATTATAATATATATATATATATATATATATATATATATATATATATATATTATATATATATATATATATATATATATATATATTTCTCTTAAGTAACATATTTACTTTAATCTTATCATGTTGAATCACAACCAACCTGAGTTACAGTAGATCTCCTTGGTACCAAAGCTATCCCCTGAATTAGGGTCTGTATTATTATTATTTTTTTGCGTTGATGACGTTTGTTGTATCTTGGCTAAGTGTAAGCACATGCATAACTGTTAACTGGTGTTTTGTATAGCTCAGTTACATTTCATTTTTGGTTTTTTTATTAGTCCATATATTTCATTTTGTGTTTTTTATTAATTCACATATTTTATTGATAACTCGGAGCTCTGTGTAGCACAGTTATTTTTTAACTAGTTTTTCACTTATTAGCTAATTCCACGACTTGACAGACGTTATAGTCCAGTCATTTTTCATCCTATTTTTGAGCATCTTTAGAAATTGACAAGAAAACTTCAGTATCTGTCTTTTACAATTTTTTTGCTTGTTAATAAACACGTTGGTTAGTTTAGATACCTGTTTTCTTTATTCTTACCTATTCATTCGCTAGGTTTATGATAGGACGAACATTTTGGCCGAGCAGAAACATGGCTGGCGCCCATTTTATTTTTAGAACATTCCGTATAACTGAAATAACCCACTTCCACTCACCGACTAAGTGAGCTGAAGGCCCGAAAGGTTGTCACCGGGGACAGCAGAACTTGCCTGTAGCCCATAGGGTTCATACTAGCGAAGCTAGTGGCCAATTTGGGTGGTTACAACTATTAGAACATAATTTTAATATTTTCCGAAAAGTGAGTACCTAAATACCTTTATAGGAGAAACAAACATGTAGTACAAGCAACATCTTTTATGAGTTATTATTCTATATAGTTTTTAAAATTAATCTTTATTTCCTATTTTCTATATTTATTTGGACTTACCTATTCTTTCTAACTGTAAGCTATTTTAACTAACTCACAAAATATATAAACTCTCACACAAATCAGTTGTGATTTTTATAGCTCACTTTAATAATGTGTAATATTTACAGTAACTAGTTAAACTAAGACTTTCAACATTATTAACTCAATTACGGTATGATGTGGTTATTTATTATATAATTATTTTTATTTATTTTAACCTGTTATTTATTAAGAATGTATGACCATCAAAAGTATATTGAATAAATATATTTTTAGTTGCACTGAAATCGTCGTTCAATTTACCAACTGGAAAATGTACAACATGACGCTGCGAGGAAACCTGTGAAAATAAATAAAATAGTAGTCACTTGAAATAGTGTAACTCAAAAAATGGGCGATAGCAGAGGAATAACTTTAAATGGTGATCAGTGAAAATCTGGCGAAAAATTGGAAAATTAAGCGTCAACGTTTCGAAAATTATTTGGTTGCATCAGAAGTGTCTAGAAAGTAAAATGCTATACAGTTTGCTCAGCTACTCCATTACTACATTGGTGATGAGAGGTTAATGATTTTTAACACATTCTTCTCTCAACAAGGAGAAGAGAAAAGTTAAAAACAGTGTTGAAAACTTCGAGGAAGATTTTATGTCAAAAAGGCTTAGCTTTTGAGCGGTTCCGATTTTTAATGTGGAGGCAAGTACCGGGTCAGCATTTCTCGAAGTATGTTTGTGGAATGGAATTTATAGTTGGCACGCGCTTTTTGTGTGATTAATTAACGATAAAAAAAAAATGATTGTGAAGTTGGGAAAAATATTAATGAAAATTAAAGAAAGGAGAGAAATATGGTTAAAAAGGAAATAAGGGTTAAGCTGATAGATCGTAGCGAAGTGAGCGTGCAATTATTCCGAGCTGCTTCGAATGCCGGAGAGTAGGGGTTGATCAAGTTAAAAGGGCGCCACTGTTTTTTTTAGCTGAGCCAAAACAGAGCCTCTCCTTGTTGTCCTGGAACTCCCTATCAGTTAACGTAGTATATAAAAAAATATGTATATTTGAGTAAAATATTTGTATTATTATTGAAACAAAGAGAAGAAAATTAATAATAATAAGCTCTAAACAACTAAAAGCAGAGGCCTGGTGGTGAACAAATAAAACAACGGAGTTGAATTTTTACTTTCATCTATTTAACAAATAAAATTTATATGTACGAGAATACAGAGATGTTAGAAAAATATCTAAAGATATAAACAAAATAATAAAGGTAACACACAAAAAAATTCACCAATATCCGGACGTAGCCGGGTAGTACTAATAGCTGGGAGCTGGTGAAACTTAACGATGTAGCTGTATTACAAACAGAAGCTACATGTAATAGTCCCGCTCAAAAAAGCATTGTAGCCCGTGTTCAAAACTTGTAGCCCGTGCTCAAAACTTGTAGCCTGTGCTCAAAACTTGTAGCCCATACTCAAAAACCCTAAAATACAATCAGTACTAATTAGGCTACCAATTATAGTTATATATTTAAAAAATAGATATAATATTGAAGTTTTTAGCAAAATAGAAAAATTAACAATTAATTGAATAAGAATCCTTTTAAAATAAATCTGCAAAATTCACAGAGTAATATCTAGGAAGCGTATTTAATAATTTAAATACTAGGAGACTTCCAAAAATTGAGAATACAAAAATTACAGACACTCAAAGTATTGTGTAAATGATGCAAAGTAAATAATTTGAAAACTGGATAGCGCAATGAGAAAATTCAGAAGCTAATGAAGTAATGAAAAAAACTTTCTATTTTCTGTGTCCTTAGAGTTCTAAATTTTGGGCAATATTCTAAACATATCAACTATAAACAAATACCCCATTGAGATATAATAATTTTAAAAATATCTCACATAATTAGTTACATGGTGCTTGTTGACATAGCCAATATATTATTCACAAAAAAAAATGAACGATTCAAACAATAGTAATGATCAACGCAAATAATTAGTAATAAATGAAATGTAACTTAAATTAAGCAATATAAAAGGAAAATAATTGAGAGTCTTTTGTCGAACAAACTCCAAAATTATATCTATACTGGCCAAATTATGTCACCTGATGGTACACTACATAATGTAATGAGTAATGCTTTATCGATTAGGCATAATAAATGTAAATACAATTCACAAGTCAAAAAAATATAAATATTCCGTGACTATATGATCAATAATTCTAAATTAATTTGAATCAAAAGAAATAATAAGTAAAAGATGCGGTATTTAGAAAATGACTTGAATGAAATAATTAAAAAACTGATAAACATAAAACTATATTATTTGTCTGTACGAATGGACACATGTATCTGTTTTCAATGCAAAGTAATTAGTTAACGAGTACAACACCAATCGGATAATTCTATGTAGATTTATGAATATATATATATATATATATATATATATATATATATATATATATATATATATATATATATTTATACATTTATATACCTCACGATATTTTTTCCCTCGGATAAATATAATTAGCAGTGGATGAGCTCGTTTATATTCCACAAAATAAGATAATGACTAAAATATTATTGCAATTAACATTTCTACGTGAAATATTGAACAAAAATCTAATGAAAAAAATAACGAAAAAAACTATTATTCGCCATTTTGACAAGAACTATCTAATTTAGGTATTTATAAATGAAAGCAGAATAATCCATAACCTTGGTATTGATTACAACAACCAAAACTAGTGTAGTCCAAATGAATATATACATAAAGAAAGAAATCACATACTAATTTTCACTGTACAATTTAATTTCTTTCTGAAAATAATTGCTGAATAAAACATTTTCTCGAACAATGAGGCGACCTGATATACAAAATCATAGAAAATAAATGAAATAAAACTAGAAAACTGTGTCCCAGTAGCTAATAAGATTTATCACATAGTGAAAAAACGAATTCACTATATTTTCCACGAATAATAAAATATATTGAGTAATGTTGGCCAGGAATAAATAGAAAATAACTTTAAGTTTCTTCAAATTAAAAATGATAAAGTAATCGCACCTTAACCCCCAATTAACTCAACCACCTCGTGTCAAAATTAACCCAGGAATAAATTATACCGAAAATTACTTAAATCCAGAATGAAATAAAACAAACTAGACTTATAATAAAAAAAATTAAGGGTAACAATTAACGGAATAAGTAAAGGATAATCTTACCCTTAGATGGTTTATAGGGGTTTCAAAGAAATGTGTAGTCGGTGGTCTCAAAATCCTGAATTTCAGATAAATCTTCACGCATTCAACCAAAGAACCAGTTCAGAACTAACCAACCATGAAGATTTCTTCGGAGAAAAAGCCCCAAAATCCACAAAAAAGTGACAAAATACGGGATAATAAATCTCCAACCAGCCGAACACAACTCTCGAATTGAAGAGAAATCAAAATTCTCTTCAAATTTCTTTCTCACAGAAGGCCTCTATACACGCATAGTTTCAAAATAATAGATTACAATTTCTTTTATTATAAAACCCTACATTTTACCGAATTGATTCGTAAAATATGTTGATTTTAGCAAAACACAATGCTATTTGCCTGTATGCAACTAACATAAATCGAAACATTATATAGATATTTGAATTATAGAGGTTAAATCACGATTTAGTTGAAAGAGTTGAAGAAGTAGAACGTGAACTGGGCATAATAACAGTCAGTTGTGGGCAAATAAACCAGATATTTCACTTGAATATATCGAGATTATACTAAAATAATAAGAATTATAAGTTTTGAATACAGGGTGGCTCGAGAATATTTAATGGTATAATCAAACCGTGACATAGTAGAAACAGACCATAAGCCACTTATCCACATAATTAAAATACCGTTGGCATCATCACAAAAATTCACCTTCAAGCTGATTATTTATAAACCGGAAAATTATTTATTTATTGCTGATGCGTGGTCAAGAGCAACTCATGCACTGTTTAGTATTTTGATTTTTCTTTTAATATGAATCCCCAGATTTGTGTTGTTTAATTATCTATATAATTTCCAGAAATTAAATTAGAATAATATCAGCGTGCTACGTTGTTAGTAGAAGGATGGCGTAATGAAATGACCCATTAACAAAGTTCTAATGTCAATAAGACCTTATTTCAAATTTCGCCATGAAATTGTAGAATAGAATGGTTTGTTATATAAAAGTGATAAAATTATAGTACCACAAGGCAAAAGTGTTGAAATGGTTAGTAAAATTCACTATGTCTATTGAGGTAAGTATGCTAAAAAGTGAGATTAGGGCTTCTGAATATTTTTTTTGGTCAGGAATGCAGAATTAATCAGAATCTCTAATTATAATGATGTTTTAAAAACTCCGTGGTCGAAGATAGGTTGTGATATTCTATTCATGGGTAGACAAATGTATATTTTAGTTGTAGACTAATCTAGAAAATGGATTGAATTAATTTATTTAGATCTCAACGCTCATTCAGAAACAGTTATCCAAGAATTAAAGTCCTCATTTGGTCGCTTCGGGATACCCTCAATTTTGGTGAGAGATGCAGGTACACAATTTAATTGTTATGCCATTAATAAACTTGCTACAGAATGGAGTTTTATTCACATAATGACCAGTTCAAGATATCCTAAATCTAATGGAAATGTTGAGCGAGTAAATTATAAAACAAATGTTAAGACAATGATGTTATGAAAATAATGATTTACAGATTTACGTAATTATAGAAATACGCCTATACATGGGCAATAATTCACCAGCAGAGCTTGTAAATAAACTGTCACTAAATAATAAAAAATGGTCTAGTAAGGAAAACGTAAAAAAGGATTGGATACCTTGATTCGTTGCTGGGTATTTTTGAATCGGGGATGGATTCAATCAGATCTGGATTAAAAAATACAAAATGCAATGTAGACGACATTTTAGTATTTGGTAGTACTCTTCAAGATTGTTTTGATAAAGTTAAGTAGGTTTTGTAGATATTGAGGGAATTTAATGTAAAGATAAATGTAAAGAAATGTAAGTTTTCTAAAACTAAGGTAGTATTTTCAGGTCATTACATAAATGTTAATGGTTTCCATCCTACTCAAGAAAAAATACAATATATCAAATCTACGCCTAACCTTTCAAGTAAATTAAAATTATAATATGATTTGTGTAGAGCATTATAATCCTAAGCTACCGATTTTTGTTACCTGCGATGCTATTAGTTATGGTGTTAGGGCTGTACTTAGTGACCAAAGTCTGAATCTATGTTAAAACTCAAGCCAAGAACTCGATTCGACTTACTAAATTCTTGTCACAATTCTGTCAAATCACAAAAAAATGTGACTTTAATTCTGAAACTGAAGGGAAAATAAATTAATACAAATTAAATGACAATGTTTTGTTAAGAATAAATCACCAAAATTGTGTCAAAACGGTAAAATTATGAAAACCTTAAGTTTCTGTACATATTTGGTTAGATTTGATAATGACATTAGGTATATTAATTCTGATAACTTGCGCCCACAGTTAAAATTTGGTGTCAATGTGCCAATTGCTACAGAATATCGTGAATAAAACCCCAAATATGACCATTATAATCCCTAAAGTTTCTATTGAAAATCCTTTGACATCTGGAGTATTAGCAAATGTTGCATAGCAAACAGAATTAGATGTAAAAGAAGTTGAACTTTCGAGAGCTAATATGTCAAGTCTTTAAGGTTTATAAAAAATGTTAAGATTTTTCACAGGAAATTTCAGCTTCCCCAATTCATCCCCTAGTTACTCGTTTTGGAAGGCTAATTAAACGTCCTTCTAAATAGAATCTTTAATATTCCAGATAGGGGAAACTGTAGGGTTAGTGTGTAGTCTGATTCGTTTGTGTGTTTATGGTGCTTAAGTCATCTGTGAATCTGGCAAGTAAGAGACAGATGTCGTAATGTCGATTTCCGTGTTTCATAAAGTCTTTCCTGTTTTATGATTAGTCTTGCATAAACTCTGAATACTCAAACGGTGATTTGTTATTTCTGTCAGCAAATGAAAAACATATCTGTTCTTTATCAGGGTTGTATGACTTTCAAAAGTATGTTGCAATAAATATATTTTTAGTGGCACTGAAATCGTCGTTTAATTTACCTACCGTAGAATGTACAATAACTTAGTTAGTAAGGTTATTCTTCTCCCCTCTTTAACTTGTCATTTGCCTGTATAATAACGCAGTTATGGAATATGCTGGGAGTATTCTAGTACTGTTCTAACTGTGTTCTAAGAACATGTGAGAAGATTGGAGAGCATCGGATTGGCTATAAAAGCGGCGCGCAACAAGGAAAAGGTAACTGTAAAGTTTTGAGGTGTTCGAAGTGAAAAGCTTTATAAACCTTGATTTCTGTTAATGAATAATTAGAAAAAACCCGTGTGCTACAATATGATATATTTTCTAAATCAGGGAAAATGACTATGTCAAAAATTCAAAACGATACAGGGTATCCTAGTAAAAATTATTTTCTCGTGTCCCCTAACATTGGCATGCTACTATACTTTTAAGAACCTTTTAACAAAATTTAGTCATTGCCACACAAATTTAAAAGATATTTTTCTAAGGGCAATTTTAATGATGTTGAGGAATGGGTAATTTCATGAATAATCCTGTACATATTCTGGCATCGATAACTAATAACAAGACATATCTTGATAGGTGAATTTTGAAATGGAGTCAATTATTGTGAAAAATGTTTGACACTATACTTGGTGGTTCAATTAGTCTATTCTACCGTATCAAACAAGTACCTGGAATCGGTCAGTGTGTACAACGTATGTGATATTAATTCAATGTAACGCTTTCAAATCTGATTCGTGAAACAAGTGGCCAACTTTCTCATACTCAAACAACGATTTTTAGTCACCGTTTCCTTTACATTATCGATGTTAAATTTAGCAAATCTTTTACTATATCTGGATCACTTTTAAATGGTTGGTTGATTTGATTTGTTGAGCTACTGGCTAGAAATGGGTTCACAATTATAGCCTGGTGAGTTTTTTTCACAATTCTTTCTATTCGTAAGTCTAATGTAACAGTTTCAGCGTTTAGGCACTCAAAATTACATTTGCAATGCAAAGTTTAGGTTTATTGATATTTATTGTAAAATTCAAACACATTTTAAATTTAAATTTGTATGTAGGTCACTGTACTAAAAATGTTGTTTGTACTTCGTGAACAAAAACTTGTGAGTGATGATTAAGGTTATTAAAAAGATCATGGTTTTGCACAATAATAACTATTCTAGTGTGAGGGTAAGCTGCTTTTGGATTTAAAAAGGTTAAATTATAACGAAATAAATCTAAAGACGCCAGAAACAGCCAATACTTTCAAGTGTCAGTCAAGGAATAATAAATATTCAGTACATTCAGGACTAAATCTCAGCAAATTTCATTTGGTTTTCTCTACGGAGATAAATAGACGCATGCTGGCGCGCGATTCAAATTGACTGTGAAAAGGACCAATTAGGTTAATATACAACAGACTTGGAGAGATATAATTCATACATCACGGGTTGTGTTAAGCTTGTCGAATTAGGCTCAATTTTCAAATTAGTAACAATCGGTCTAAAATTACATGATGTAACAAGCTTAGAGTATAAAATAGGGCAATATAATTCATTTCAATGAATGTTGCGTCTTTTATGTCTAACTGTTCAATTAATATGAGAAGAGAATCGGTTGAGTATTTGTTTTTATAATACTGTGTGGGAAATTATCCGGAATCGGTCAGTGAAACAGTGAAAATATATTTTATTCGTCCAAAATTATTGTATGAACTTCAAAGTAGGCTCATTTCGAGGTAAAACACTTATGTTAATGAATAATCTAACTCAATTTAACTATTATTGACTGTGAAGCTGAATTTTGTACTTTCTGTTTCTGAAGATAACGAGGTTTTCTGAACTTGTTTTGTCTATATGTCAAAAATGCATGTTGAGCCACACTATATTAAAAGATGCAGAGGCTGTCGGATAAACTCATAATGACTGTGTTGTTGAATCCGAAGGAAGCCATTCTAGGTTCCCGTTGCTTGAATTCCGTCTTTGTGAGTTGAGTTGAGTTGAGTTTAAGTAGTTCTAAGCTTCGTTTATTATTAATCCGTGAGCTATAAAGTGATAATGTCAACAAGCAAGTAGTAGAGGCATCGGCCGTCATTAATGAAAATTCCAACAATAGCTGTATGAAATTTATTTCATAATACTACTCTAGTGAGAGAAATAATAAAATACGCTCTCATTCTTTCAGGAATATATGGAAATGATCATTATGTAACCGGGAATGAGTGTATCTAACACATGAGCTCCAGATTTAGAAAAATTAAGGCAAGATTTGTTTCAATGGGGTCCAGTCGAATTTGGGAATCTGAATTTACATTTTCTATCTTGCCTGAGTCTTTTTGATGGTGGTCAGTTAGTTACATCGTTATATGTGTCAAGAGTTCTTCTCTGTCTGTACCGAGTAACTGCAATATAATGTACTGTTACTAGACAACACACTCTAACAACTCGCGAACGAGGCTGTTGAACGCATGGCCCGTGTCAAAAATATTTTTATTAAGGATGTACCAGGAACTGACGGGGATTCTGTCGTTAGGATATAATGTGAACACGCTGCAGTTAAGGAAGTGCTCGACGCTGTCAGCTGCCCCACCTCTTCGGTCTAATTTTATCGAATAGGCAAACCAAATCAGCGCTTTCCACGTATGCTAAAAGTAGTTATGCCAATCGAATCATATGCGAAATACATTTAAAAAAATAAGAAAAGGGTTTTAGAGAGTTGTTCAACCTGCAAATTTTCCATTATGGATGACAAAACTCCAACACAACAACTGTTTTCTACAAAATTGCCCAAAGAACTGGGGAATCGCACCAATAATAGAGAGAAAGACCTAACCATAAAATGTGTACAAGGATCACCAAAAATAGTTACATTTCGCAATGCTCTTCTCAAAATTTCCAGAAGTGGTTGTGACTTTATACCAATTTTGACTCTATATGTGCCAAGTTTATTGAATTTGTATGTTCGGTTGATTTAATTAAACCCTCGATAATACTTATTAGCGGAACTTGGCTCAAGCCGTCAATTTCAGATTCGGTTGTTCGTATTGATGGCTTTACTATTTTTCGAACCGATAGACCCAACCGTGCTGGAGGGGTTGTTTGCATATACCTCTCTGATTATATGACTAGTAATTCTTCTCTATTTGAAATAGATACAACTGTCCTAAACATTCATGCTATATTCATTAAAACATCCAAAAGTCTCATGTCCATACACTCAACCGGCATATATGGTCCAAGCGACTCACCTTTGGCAGATTATGTCGCTCTCTTTGATAAACTAGATGAGTTATCCATTATTCAGCAATAACTGTCAATATTCAAATCAACTTACCCGCTGATGATGATAACAAGAATTACATGACAATCGAAGTAACAAATTTTATAAATGTCAATCGTACTCTCTCGTCCATCAATTGGGATAACATATTGCCTGATAATAGTAACAGCAGACATTTATGAAAATGTTTCTATGACACGGTAAGAGAGAAGAAATTAAAGCCATAGATCTATAGTGAAATACATGATTTGATAAAACACAAACGAAATATATGGAGGAGATTTAAACGCACCAACAATAATGAAGATTACTTGACTTACAGAAGATTCTCTAATACAATAATTAGTCGGTTGGCCAACGCCAGAAGAAATTTCGAGGAAAGTTTTGCTAATTGTGGCCACCCTAAAAAGTTTTTTAAGCTTTTAAGTTTTTGTCCCTTTACTTACACAAAGTTATGGAGCATTATGGTCTTTTAATTGTGGAGCTTTCGAAACGTTGTACCTTGGTTTTTCTGAGGCTTCTACTTCAGAACCAATGGGTGATACTTTGCCCCCAATATTTGGTGCTCATGTCTTAGAATCCCTTAGTAATATTGAATTTTCACCCCATGAAATTAAAGAAAAAATATTAAATATCAGGACGAACACTTCTCCTGATCTTGACGGTTTCCAAGCACTGTGTCTTAAAAATGTGCACTCAATTTCCTATCCAGTTCCAATCATCATAAATGCCTCTTTCACGCAATGTTCTATTCCACCAATCTGGAAATCAGAGTCAGTCCCTCCTATATTCAAGAAATGCAATAAACAGGATCCAAGCAATTACCGACCCATCAGCATGGTACCCATCGTTTGTAAAATCATGAAATCTATTATTGAAGAGGCCATGTGTAAGTTCCTTCTTTAACAAAATGTCATATCTCTTCACCAACATGGTTTCGTTAGAGGCCTCTCTACCATGTCCAATCTTCTTCACTGTGTTAATGATTGGGCAAAAGATTTAGACAACAGATATCCGATTGACGTCATTTATTTGGACTTCTCTAAGGCTTTCGACAAACTCCCAAAAAAGAAGACTTTTATATGAGTTAGTGCAATTTGGCAAACGGGGTAGCCTGTGTTTATGGATCTCCAATTTTTTATCGGACAAGACTTTTAAAGTCGGAGTAGGCCTAAAGTTCACCAATGACAGGCCAGTTTCTAGTGGTGTTCCACAGTGTTCCGTCATCCGACACAACAATGTTTGCTAACCCTATAAGACATCATCTCAAACTTCAAAATGACCTACATACTATACAGCAGTGGTGCTTAGATTGGTTGTTTTCCCTAAACATTAATAAATGTAATGTACTCCACATTGGCAAGACCAATCCCAATTTATCATAGAACTTAAATGGACAAATACTAAATACGGTTACCAGCCATGATAACATAGGTATCTTATTGAACTCAAATTTATCGTGGAATGAACATATTGTGTCCGTATGCAATCGCGCGTAATCCAGACTCTATCTGACCCAAAAGGCGTTCTCTGGATTATCACTTGAAACTTACTGTAACCTGTACAAATGTTATGTGCGTCCTATTTCAGAATATGCGGGCCTGTGTGGTATCCTGATCTTATTCGCGGTCAAGCTTTATTAGAAAACGTGCAAAGGGGGGCTACTAGGTCGCGTAAGGCCTTCATATGAAGAACGACTGACTGCGACGAAGCTGATCTCGTTTCAAGACTGTTCACTTCGTGGAGACTTGATTTTGTATCATCAAACCATTAAGCATAACTTTGGTGATTTTCAATCAATGTTTCTACTCAATACTGATCTTAAACAGAGAGGTCACCCATTTAAACTTTCTCCCAATCAGAGTGTTTAATTTCTGGAACAATCTTCCTGATGATGTTGTTCACGCACCATCAGTTAACGCATTTAAGAACAGAATTGAAACACTTCGATTTAATAGTTAATAGTGCGCAATGTTACATTTATTATTGATCTGTATTTGTTTGTTTTAATTTCATCCTTTTTCTCTGTATAGTTATTGTGCTTATCATTGAAAACTACGATTTAGTTGATTGTTGTTAATTATAATTAATTTTAGCTATAGGCGTTTAAGCACTTATGTTTTCAGATTTTGGTGTTCATAGGTTCTTACATCAGCCCTTATTTTTATTGTAATGATAATAATAATAACTTGGTTTTGTTTCTCCTCTAAGTGATTACACTGCTAATTTCACCAGAGTGAACATCAGTTGATATAGTTAATTGAGATTAAAAAATAAACGATTATAAAGATTAAAACTAACTTCTCGGCATATGTGAGACCTGAAGATCGATATAGTTTATCTATGAGACATCCTGAACCATATCCAATGATAAAATAGTCACTTGTATACACTTCGGAGGCTGTATCGTGCTAACAAACCGAAATTTCTCCAAAAATATAGTATATCTGGATTTATAGAACCCGTTGTACTTGCTCTAGTGAGCTAAAAACCAATGAGCATCATCTGTGAGACACCCTGCAAAATATTCAATTATGAAATTGGTCACTTGTATACACTCCGAAGGCTATATCGTGCTAAAGAACAGAAAATTCTCCAAAAATTACCATAGTTTGGTACTCCAAGTACCATAGCACCCATTGTACTGGCTCTAGTAAGGTGAAAATCGATAAGCTTTGCCTGCGAGACGCCTTGAGTAATATACAATCATAAAATTGGTCAGTTGTATACACTCCGAAGGCTGTATCGTGCTGGCAATCTGAAATTAATTCAAAAATGTCGTATTTCAAGTACCATAGCACCCGTTCTACAGGCTGTGGTGAGCTGAAAACTAATAGAGTTCATATGTGAGATGTGCTGAACAATATTCAATTATAAAATTGGTAACATGTTGCATTTAGGGGGCTGTATGGTGCTAACAAACTGATATTTGTCCAAAAAATACAAAAATGTCGTACTTCAAGTACCATAGCACCCGTTGTACTGGCTCTGGTGAGCTGAACATCAATAGGATTCATCTATGAGATGTTCTGAAAAGTATTGAATCATAAAATTGGTGAATTGTTGCACTCCAGAAGCTGTATCGTGCTAACAAGACATGTTACGAAAAGTGGTCGACGACATACTCAGAGGACTTTTTTTCTAAAAAGCATTTTTTGTGTTGTTCTTGCTGCAAAACGTAAAAATATTTTTAAAAAATTCTAATACTTCTCTCGTATATTAGATAGGTTAGGCGGAAAAGTAATAACACTAAATCACTTAGTATAAATTGGAATTGGTAGCTTCCCAATATCTATAACAGATTTTATAAAATGTGTTTAACCATATCTATTTGTTTGAATAACTCTTCTATATGCTGATAACCTGATTTTGACAGCGAATACGTACGAAAATGAGAAAAACACAAGAAAAATGCCATGTAAATATCGAGGTGTTATGATGTACGAAACATTATACAGCATATGCTTCAAAAAGAGATATACGTGAAACAACAAAACTAAGATATGTGACAAATTACTAGCACCCATTTTGATGTATGCCTGCGAATCCTGGGTATTAACTAATAACTTGAGAAGCGAAATACGAGTAAAAATATTGAAATTTTTTATGAAAAAAAAGATGTGAAAAAAGTTGATGAACTGGAAATGAAGAAGAAAACTGATAACAAGTATTTATATTGAAAACAGAGGTAGAACATGTGAGGAACCAAATTGGACGTCAGGAGAGGCAGAGATAACCAAGGACTACATATATGGAATCCTAGTGTAACAAAAGAGAACTCACATGGACAGAAGCAAATATAAGAGGGAACGATAGAAATGCACGGCGAGGTATCGCCACCTATACTGATATGTTAGAAGTTGTGGGATGAGTGAGTAAGTATGTTCCACAGGAACTTCATAAAATAACCAACACTTTTATGATGTGCTTGTAGAAGCCCCATTACAATCAATACACGATATATCATGATAGTACATGTGAAAATAAACTTTCAACGTACTACTCGTGAGTTCATAGTAAAACTCCGTTTTTACTAAATTTGTAAGTAATCAAGAGAAAATGTCCTTCTGAAATATCATACCTCAACTAAGTTTCCAAACGACGAAAATGCGGAATCAATGGAAATTCCTCCAAAATCTATCGAGGCATAAGTGTGAAATGTCTTTTTCTAATTAAAATTAATTATCGGCTATAAAGTTTGAAAAAGGATAAAACAAGTAATAAAGTATAAAATAGCCGAAGATGATTAATACCATGCCGGGGGAAATCATTTAAGCATATCTTTTTCCTTTTTACCCGAAACAAAAGGTGGCGCTACAAAAGGAGATTAAAAAACGGAAAATGTACAAGATTTAAATTCTAAACTCAAAAATTTCTTGATATTGGATTACTGGGTGAGGGCTTTGAGGGAATGCAATGAATGGAAATGTAATTAAAAAACGAATCCTAATCAGTTCGAATGAAAAATGTGTACAGAACTGCGCGCGTGTGCGTATTTTTTATATAGGAAAATACTTTTACGTATCGTCAGGACTAGTTCTCGTGCCTGGCATATTGTACTCGAGATATTCAATTTCGACTAAAATATCTCCTGTGTCTCCAGCCTTTGTTTCCCCCGCGGAAACTGCCATCAGCCATTACTTCGAGGAGGTTGGATCTACCTGTTGATGTTCCTTCAGGTAATTGAAGTGACTGCTTCTTTCCTTCTAGCCGTGACAGTTTTTTCTCTCTTCCTTTATGTGGAAATACTAGTTTCAGTATACCATTGTGCATAATAATCGACAAGAAAGGGCCCAGAACCGAGCCCTGAGGTACTCCTCCAGTTATTCTATATTCCTTCGGACCCTTCTTCGCGTCATATATCAGGAGCCTATTTGTGAAATAGCTGGCATCAATCCTCCGCAGTGTCCTAGTATGCTTTTCCCTCCAAGAGCTCGCATAATGCCCATAGAGCCCATAAGGCTCAATGGGTGGAATTGAAGACATTATAGATGTATAAAGTAGCAGCCGAACAATATTTCTCCGTACCTCCCTCCATCTGGTTCCTGTGATCTCATTTGTAGTAACGACAAGATTGATAGCATCTTAGGTTGATCACCCTTTTCGGAAGCCATACTGGTTGTTATTCAGCAGTGGTTCAACTGCTGCTTCGATCCGTTGATGAACTATTAGTTCCATTATCTTGCCAGCTGTGTACAACATGTAGAGTAAAATATGAGATGATGGTTCATCTAGGGACTTTTTTCCTTTATTAAGTGATACTAGTGTCTGTTGTTTCCACCTCCGAGGAAATGTATCCTTTTTGAGACAGGTATCGAAAACTTCTAGGAAGAATGCCGGTGCTGCTTTTATAGCTGATTTTAAAGCAATTTTTGGAATTCCATTTAATCCCGGTGCTTTTTATTCCTTACTCGATTACACGCTTCCATCAGTTATTCTTCCGTTATAGGCGGGATTTATTCCAATTTGTACTGCATTGACGCGTAGCCAATTTGTATTTAAGGAAATCTAAGAGATGTGGACCTTGTCTAGCTCGTTGATAACTTCCATCCAGCATTTTCTTGTACCATCTTTGATGGCTTTCCTCATTTTCTGACGTGTCCTTTTGTACTCTGCCACCAGCTTCGCAGAGTTTTGTAGCCAATACCCACGCTGAGATATTCTTCTTTTTCTCAGATACTTCTAACGAAAAACACTGATATGATCGTTCCACCGGTGAACTGATGGGCGTTTATTTATGCCGAATTTTTTGGGGTATACTAGCGTCGCAAGCCTGGACAGGTCTCATCATTAGGTCCTTGGACTTTCCTCGGCATTTCCAGCCATTTCCTTTCTAAGTCAACTAGCATTCTGACCAGTCGATATCTCCCTATATGATCACTGACTGTGTAGGTCTCTATAATCACCTCCCAAGAGTAGCTTCCCTTAATAATGCTGCTGCTGACCAATTTCAGCTCCACAATGGAACTGGCTTCACCTCTGTTGGAGTATCAACACTGTTGAGCAAGACTACATCTAGGGTAGCTTTGGCCTCCAGTAGTGCTCTTTCACGCGCATTAGTCTCATTGATGCCCCGACCCACTGCCTAATAGTTGGAGTCACCGGCTATTCCCAATGGACAATGCTGTTTTGCTTCCTCGGTAAGCCGATTCAGAAAGTCAATGAATCATCAATTGAAAGACTGGGCGGAGCATAGCCGCTATATATAAGAACCCCATCTACACATGCTGCCACAAAGCCAGCATCTTTATTGCCAATTACACTCTGGAAAAGAAGCTTGCGACAAGGCAAAATAACGACTTTAATGGTGCTATACGTTTCCCATGGATGAGTACTTAGATATCCATATGTTTCTCCTATTAGTACTAGGTCTAGCTTCAGTTCGCGCACGGACTGCATGCCTTATAATGATTGTGGTAGAGCTGAAGTATCTTCGTGTTCATTTATTCTTCATTTTCAGGAGTGCCTTGTTAAATGCTGGGCATCTACGAGAGCCAGCATGGTAGGTGATAGTGCCTGTTTCCCGCTGGTCAGCACATAAAGCACATTGGGATGCGTTCTTACATTCATAGACTTTGTGGTCTTCTTGTTCCACATATAATGCAGAATTGAGATCAGTCTAATCATTTGTTACATTGAATGGCAAGATGATCATAATTCCGACATTTATAACATTCAGTTGATATTTCCGCTAATCTTATTCGGCAATTGACCAATGCAATCGTGATCTTGCCGTGGTTTCCTAGTATTATCCGCGCTATTAGTACCACTAGTCTTACTATAGGCATTGCTCAGGGATCTGAATGTATCTGACGGAATCTGATACACCTCTCCAGCCAACTTTTGCAAACTTATCGGAATATCTCTCTTCGTCGTCATATCATCGAGATCTCGTATTTCAAAATCATTCTGTGGTCCCTTGGTGATGACTTAAGCCTCATCTCTTGGGAGACCAACAATAGTCTTTTGTAGATCTTTGCATTCATCCGTGTTTTCCTGAGACAGTACGAGCAACAGGTCTCCGTTAGCTGTCTGAAGAATCTAGGAGCGGACTTGATCATCGGGAACGTTTTTCTTGATCATCCGGCGGAGTATTTCGGAATAACTGTCTTTTTGTATAGTACGAATAATCAGCGTATGAGGTGCGTGAATGTGTGATTTTATTTTTATAGAGGTGGGAGAATACATTTACCTATCGTCACGACTTGGTGCTCTGCCTGGTTTGTCGGACTTGGAAGCCTTTGCAATATCCACTAAAATCCTCCTCTTTCTCTGGCCCCTTTTTCCTTCGCGGTACCGCCGTTATTAATTACTTCACAGCTCTTCCTTCAATTGCTTCTACCTTGTAGATTTTGTTCCTCCTTCCTTTTTTTCTCTTCACCACGGAATTCTTTCAACACCTCAGCTGTGAACGTGCTCGTTGCTGTCACGTCGTCCGCGAATTCTACAAGGCTCGCCTCCCTCGGAGAAATCAGTTTCAGTAGCCCATTGTACATGACATTCCACAAGAGGGGACCTAGCACTGAACCTTGGTTGATCTTTTACTCCTTGGAGCCGTTTTATAAATCGTACATGAGGATTATATCAGTGAAGTAGTGTATCCTCGCACACCCATCTTGCGAAGAGCTTCCATAATGCGGTCCCATAAGGCTCTGTTAGAGGCGTTCTTTGTGTCAAGCGTCACCACCAGGTAGTACTTTTTAGTTCCTCATCTCCATCTGATCACTTAGATCGCTTACTTTGCGGTGTTGACGACGAGATCAAAGGCATTGAGGGTGGAGTGACTTCTTCGGAAACCGTATTTCTTTTCTCCTTGTAGCGCTTCTACTACGGCTTCCATCCTTCTGTGTAGTATCGGCTCAAGGATTTTACCGGCCGTCTCCAGCATGCAGAGCGGGCGACAGGATGATGGTTCGTCCGGTGGCACACTTTTTGCGGAGGTTGGCGATCAAGTCGTTCCACCAGTACACTAGTGACGACTTGTTTCCCCTATGCTTCCGGGGCATACAGACATCACAGACCTTGAAGTTTCTTTTAATGACGCCTTTCGCTTCCGCACTGCCGGTATTGGTCGGGTGATTTCCTAGCTCTACTTGTAACGCGTTAAGGTCGAATGTGCATGTGTACCAGCCCAAGGAGTTGGTGTTTCCGATTGCTGTTCCCCTGCTCCAGTTTGTCGATAACTCCAAGAGTATCGCGCTATGATAGCTGACGGTATATATATATATATATATATATATATATATATATATATATATATATATATATATACATCCGATACCTGCCAGGAGTAGTTTCTTCTGACGAAGCTGCTGCTCACGAAATTGACGTCCACTATTGAACTCGCGTGTCCTCTGGTAAATGTAGACTCTTCGCCGCTGTTCAGCAGGACAACATCCAGAGTAGACTTCGCCTCCTCCCGTTGGTTTCCGTCCTACGCCAATCGATTGCACAAGCGTTCAAATCTCCAGCGATTGCCACGCGAAACCGTTGTTTCGCATCTTCAGTCAGTATATTCAGGAGATTCGCGAATTCGTCAAGTGAGAGGCTGGGTGGAGCGTAGCCGCTGTAGAAATGGATTACTCCTAGTTAGCCTACCTCAAAGCAGCCGTGTGTGTGTGTGTGTGTGTGTGTGTTGCCAATCTGTCTCTCTTATTTGAATTGTCTTGAGTTACTGGTCACTTCAGATATGATGGTTTCAATATAGACTTCAACGTAGTAATATATGTACTATTAATCACACAACATTATTTGTTTACAGATACCAAGGATCACGTAAAAGTGATTTTGAGAATAATCGTCGCAGCTTTTATCATCATGCATTGACTATATTGCCGTGGTTCCCACCCTGTTCATTTCTTATTCGAGATTTTCCTCTTCGTAAGCGATATGCAGTAGTTTCTGATTGCTCCGATATCTTAGGTATCATGCATATTGTTGTGTTTACAAATAACCACTTCAAATTGTAAGCAGTTTTTATCAACTTTTCGGTACTCAATCTTTTTGACAATTCTCTGATTAATTTTATTTTTATATCTGTCATACTCCGTAGAGCAATGAACACAACTATCCATAAAATAAAAGTTAGTCTGAAGGACATATAGACTCTGTATACTAACAGTCCTTCCCCAGCAAACCATTCAGAACGTATATAACTTAAAAAAAAACGATAATGTAATAGCATTCAGGCACATCGCAATTGATCCACATGTCTTTTCCAAATTATACCATCATCAAGTTTAATTGAGTAGTGTAACTTTCCTAATATCTTATGAATATAACCAAAAATCCATTTTTCCTGTCCTGAATAATTTCTTAGCAAGACGCGTTGGTTAAGCAGAAAACTACGAACTTTAATATCGGTATCATTTGTTACCAGTACGGTATGTGAAGTGGGTCTAATATTATCAAGTCTGAATCTTATTTCCCTGTTAAACATTAATCTCGAAGGAGACTGATGAGTGACATAATAAGGCATTTTACGATATTCTAATAAAAATTCATTTAATTGATTTTCAGCATCATATAATTTACTGTGAAATTTAAGAGTTTTTAAATATTTTTTTACAGTCTGGACGCTCCTTTCTACTAATCCATTAGTAGATATGGTGGAGCTATTAATTTATGTTTAATACCATGTTATTTCAGAAAATGTTAATTTGTTGCAATTTTGGCGATTATTTGAAGAAAGCATTACGCAATCAATTTGTTTGGGGTCTACGTAATGATAAAATTCAAAGTCGTTTATTAGAAAAGAATGATTTGACATTAGATGAGGCTGTAGAAGTAGCTGTAGGTATGGAACTCTCCGCAAAAGCAACTGCTGAGTTACATACTAATAAAAATTTAAATCAAATAAACTTTAAAGCTGAAACAAATTTACCTGCAGGTATTTCAAATAAAAGTTCAAATTTTTCAAAATTTTGGTTTCGATGCGGTGATCAAAAGCATTTAGCTACAGGTTGTCCTAATGAAGATAATTTAATTTGTACTTTGTGTAAGAGGAAAGGTCACCTTCAGAACGTGTGTAGGAAAAAATCTTCAAATACTTATCAAATTGATTTTCACGATAATCAAAAACCAGCTGAAGAGATAATAGCAATTGAATCTGATCAAAATATTTATAGAGAAAAATTTTATCAAACCTTGGTTGTTAATGACAAAGAAATCATTTTTGAAGTAGACAGTGCTGCTGCAGTATCAGTTATAAGTAAGCGTAAATTTGATTTACTTTTTCTAAATACTACCATTAGTCAAACGGATCTCAAACTAATTTCCTACTGTAAAACGTCCCTTGAAGTTTTAGGGTATTTATCTTGCAAGGTTTCATTTAAGGATAAAAATTTTGATTTAAACTTGTATGTTGTTACAGTTGACAGAGATCCACTGTTGGGTAGAGAATGGATTCGTCAAATGCATTTGAATTTGTTTTCTACTTCTCTTGATCATATTGTTAACTCATCTACGGAAGTATTGGTCAAGGGACTAGAGGAAAAGTATTCAAGTGTGTTTACAGCTGGGATAGGCAAATTTGAGGGTATGCAGGCTTCAATTTCAGTAAAAGAAAATACAAAAAATCTATTGTGTTTACAAATAACCACTTCAAATTGTAAGCAGTTTTTATTATCTTTTCGGTACTTAATCTTTTTGACAATTATCTGATTAATTTCATTTTTACATCTGTCATACCCCGTAGAGCAATGATCACAACTATCTATAAAACGAAAGTTAGTCTGAAGGACATATAGACTCTGTATACAAACAGTCCTTCCCCAGTCAACCATTCAGAATGTATATAACTTAAAAAAAAACAATAATGTAATAGCAGTCAGGCATGCTCTTTATTAGGACAACCTGTAGCTAAATGCTTTTGATCACCGCATCGAAAACAAAATTTTGAAAAATTTGATCTTTTATTCGAAATACCTGCAGGTAAGTTTGTTTCAGCTTTAAAGTTTATTTGATTTAAATTTTTATTAGTATGTAACTCAGCAGTTGCTTTTGCGGAGAGTTCCATACCTACAGCTATTTCTACAGCCTTATCTAGTGTCAAATATTTCTTTTCTAATAAACGACTTTGAATTTTATCATTACGTAGACCCCAAACACATATTAACTTGATTATTTCGGTTCAATGAATTTATTGAAGTTGGCTTTTGAGAAGTTTTAGTATTCTTTTTATTCGATGTAATACTGTTATGCCACAGTTTAACCAGTTATCTGTATTTTGCATTGGTCTTTTTGATTAGAACTTTCAAATTGCATTTTGCTCTGCCAACAACCTTGCGAACTACAAAGTGAGATAAAGCATTTTAATAAACTTCAGAATTTCTTTATGAAGCATTCCATTCACAAGTATGACGTACAAAGTATTAGAAACATTTTACTGTAGACCATTCTTATTTGCCTATATTGAAATACTTTCCACTAGAAGGCACTTTACAAGAAATAATAGACATTTCACTCAAAAACCCTGCAATTGATATATGAAATCGTCACATGTGGGGTAGTAGCGTTAAAAAATGTCAAATGTGCAAATATTAGCATACGTATACAATACATTCCCCACGACGACCCCGGAAGTAATTCTAAACTTTACACGACCATATATTGTGGTAGAACATTTCTTTTGATTCCGTCTTCTGTGGAAGTTCATTATTATTGCCATCCTTATCCTATTTATCACATATCTGAGTAGTTCTGTGTAGGTGCGGCATAAATACACAGCCATTACTTTCTTTTTCGACCAACATTTCTCTTGCTTCTTTTCTTCCCCTACATAACCAGTCCTAGCAGTTAGTACTTCTCCACTATAAATACACATCCAACGTACTCTAGGTCTCTTTTTATTTCATAGTTTTAGACTTCTAACAATAAAAAAAATTCGAAGCGCGTCCATCGCGAGTTTCAGCGGTCAAATGGTAAAAGATAGAAACAAACGAACAACGCAATTCGATTCAGCATAGTCCAAAACCTCTCCCGTTATAAGGAAGTTGACCTTTGACCTTTCGATCACGTGATATCACGCGATCTCTGTATCCCTGTATTTCAGAAACTATGAGTCATAGAAATATAGAAATAATATATTCTTAATCAGCGTGCAAAATATAGTCTAATTTTTGTTTATAAGTTGTGTGAAAAACGTTTGTATAGATGTCTATCAACGCCGCACTGGGGCGTTCGTCCAACTTGTTTAATATTCCAAATGTAAGACTGTGAAAGTCGTATCCTAGCATCTGATCTAAGAATCGAATTTCATAGGAGTTTTTCATCTCAGTAGAGACAGTTCTTTGGTCTGATCATTATTTTTATCCAACTATGCAGATTATCAATTAGAACGCCAAGAATATTTAGATCAGCTTTGATGCCTGAGTGAAGGTAATTGAACATTAATCTTGAATCATTCATCCAAGATGTACGCCTTTAATCATATATCATTAGATATAAGATAGTGTAGGAATATTTGGGATAGTTAAATGAACTAAATTGAAGATCCCGGGCTTAATAGGATGAGAACTTGCAAATGAAGGGGGACGGGACTTGCGTGTCCTGACCCTCACTGTTAACTCAGCGGCAGTCTAATGATGAGAGAAATGCCAAAATGAGAAGATTATATCTGATATAAATACTGGTACCAGCTAACAGAAACAGATATAAAACACTTCGCGTATAATAATAAACCAGAAGAGAGCTGTTATGTCTACGCAGAATAAATGTATTCTTGGTCACTGTAAACTAGCAAAAACCCTGAAAGATGTGATTCTGATAACAGATGAACAATGCAGATTTATGAAAGAGAGCAAGTAATCTCAATATTCATACTCTCCAACTTGGTTTCTCCAAATATCTTGAAGCGCCCTATTCTAGATAAATAGGCAGTTTCCAAATCAATTGGATATAGTGGGAAAGAAATATGTTCTTGTTAATTGGTTGATTTAATAAAATAATGGATAAAAGTTCCTGTTCTTATCGAAATACTTCCGTAGTTCTTATTGAGTGAATTGGTTTGTTATAAAATTTTGGAGATGGCCTGTTGATGACTCTACAACAATATTTTATCGAAAGAGACAAACATTAAACAGCATTAGAACATTATTTCCCAAAAAATATGACGTTTATAGTTAGTATATTGAAACCAATCGATCTTAACTGTGTTTATCTAATTTATTTTGCTCCCTGGAAGAATTTTCGGTAACAATTATTTCTCCCGAATTTATACTAAATCTACAATGACAAAGCAAATTTGAAAAGTTTGAGGCTCCTGAGCTTTTCACTTCTCTATTGTAACCTCTGCGTCAATGATCCAAAAGTTCTATACTTTGAATTTCAAATTTAATTCGAACTCTTGCATTACTATAGACAGAAAAGTTGAGTTTTCAAAGAAAAAAAATTGTGAAGCGTATTCGAAATTGTATAAAAGTATCCAGGGTGACAATAATTAAATAAAAAGTTTTCTGTGTTCAATTAGTTAACAATATTTAAGATCTGATACTGTAAATCAAAACAAATGCTTATACATTTTGTTAATATGAGTGAACACGTTGTTTGTGAAGAGATAGTGTGGAAGTACATGCAACACATGGTGAAACATTTAATAATTTCATTATAAATTAAGGAAACTAGCGACCAGATGTCAGAAGTTGAAGCATTTTTGTGAAGATTGGAAATTTAAACAAAAAAAACTAATTACGAAATGTGAAAAAAATCATAAATCACAAGGAAAACCTTGCATTCCACTAGGACAGTCTGAAACATTCTACCTCCATCTTCTAGAACTATTTAGACCATGCTTCAGTAGATGAAGCTATCGAACGAATGGGCTTGAAGTTAGAACTCTAGAAGTGAACAAACAAAGTATAAATCAGATATATCTAGTGAAAGAGTTGCGTATCTCTACGAATATTACAATAAATCATCAAATGCTCCAAATAAGTTACTCATGAAGTTGTAATATTAATTTGTATATTCAGTATTGTTAATAAAGTAGGTAAGAAGCCACTGAGAACAGTTTACCTAGAAAACTCCTAGGTCTAGGTAAAAATGCACACCAAAACGCCATAAGGCGTGTGTATAAAGTCATAGCGGCAACACCGTATTTCCCTAGACATTCGTAAAAATATTTCGTAGAATTTACCGGTAATTCAAGATGGTCGCTTCTAATCAGCTGATAGCAGCCTCATTAAGTACAATATATATTTCAAACAATATGTTAAGATTTAGTTTTCAAAGTTTGGTCTTTAATCAATATGTTTACAATAGTCAAAAATAGTTATTAGCAGATGTTATAATTTTTAAGCAAAAACATGTGACTGATGCGTGATAGTCAGTGTTGTCAGCAACAACAACTTTTTTCGATGTGCTCTTATCACCGTTTTATGGTTTTACATCCGCATGTAATTTAAACACAAAAGCGTAAAATTGTGCATACTTTTCCTAAAGGGTAAACCAAAACATATACATTAACTAAAATTAACACCCATTTTCAGCCTAAGTTAAAAAAGTGAAAAAACAGTGGAATCGTTCTCTTTTAAGGATATTGCTGAAAAAGATAAGTTATTTCTCAAAAGGGTAAGATTATAAAATACAAACATACCCTATAACCCGAGGCTTTGATTTCGAAGGACTAATTCTTATGAAACCTGTCTAAATAAAAAAAGGTACACACAATTGGATATTTTATTCGTAATGGATTGGTTGAAAAATTTAGGAGGTATTTCTGCGACAAACTTCAATTACAAGCATGGCGCTTTTTTTGTTAGTTTATAGGACAATGATAATACATTCAGATGTCTGCTGTCTCTTCTTCTTTTTTAAAAAGTCGACTTTGACAACCGACAACTTCTCTTTTTTTGTATTTGCAGAAAAACATGTCCTATAGAATTAATATGATGCTTTCATAATGTATTTAGAAGGAAACGTAAAGGTGTTTGAACATTCCAACATTTTAGCTGTCTCGCTAGGTTTTTTCAGAAAACTTAGAAAGATACGATAAAAATATTCTATTAGGATTAATTTGCTTAAAATATACAAAAAACAGGAATACGTAAAGGTAGTGCTTTCAGTTAACAGAGCGTACTAAGGCCGGCCGCAGACATAATCGAACGATACAGAACACGACAAGACATTTTGACTGACAGTGTCTGTGGCGAAGAGTTTAGAATGAACGGATATGGAGTGCCAGCACACTACATCGAACAAGACAAGACAAGGCAAAAAACACGATTGAACGGTTTTTTCATGACTGGCGCTGTCTGTCGAAGCTTCATCTTCAGTCAAAAGCCAACAAACAAACTAATTTGCGCATGCGCTGCGAAGAAAATTTGAATAACAGCAGCACCATCGCACATCGCCTAGCTATTGCATCCGCCAGGTTTCGAGGCGATTTGGAGTTGTATTGTGTCTTGAGCTTCAATGGCGTCACCGTCTGAGATTGAGGACGACCCTACATCTTTTGTAGATGTAGATAAACTTTTGTCATTAGTGCAAGGTAACCCGGCAATATATAACACCATAATATTAATGTTATCGGCAAGATCTTGGAACGAATTGGGCGTATCAGGTACGTTGTAATAACAACATTATAATCTATTAATTGAGAAGGTGATGTTTTGTTATTCATTTCAAGCATACTAGCAAACTGAGTTGATATAACTTATTGTAAAGAAACATATCACAATGTAACCATATTGAATACCACGGTTTTTAATGTTGATTGTAGGTGTAGAAAATGAGTTAACGTTTTTGCTTGAATATATATTGTCAATTTACAAATTACTGTAAATTTTAGTGTCTATGTACATTAATTACACTTACACAAACGCCATTTTTTCTTGCCATGATACTCAGCCTGCGGGAGAATTGAAGTAAGTCATGAAATTGTCTCTAACTTTATACGCAGCCTTTGCTACTCTGGCGATCACAGTTTCTTTTTCTCTGTCACAATCTTCTTCCATGACCATAATTTCATTATCGACATCCACTACTTTTCCCTCCTTAGTTCTTATGACGTTGAGTAAAACACAAAATGCTAGCACAATATTTTTTGTTATGTCTGGATGACATAATATGGCAACTTCGAGAATACTGATTTTTTTGGACATCATTCCGAAGGCACATTCCACAATTCTGCGTGCTCGAGATTGTCTATAATGAAAAATCCTTCTTTCACGTGTAAGTGAAGTTTTAGCATAGGGTCTCATCATTTGTTTGTGCAGAGCGTAAGCGTCATCTGCAACAAATACGTGAGGAAATTTGGTTGAGTTGCCATTATAGAGTTGTCTTGGTTTTGGTAAATTCATGCTTTGGCTGTTGAACATACGTCCAAAGGTTGACGAAATAAAAACGCCACCGTCACTATTTCTGCCTGCCTCTCCCACATCGACAACAACAAATTTCCCTTTAGCATCAACAACAGCTTGTAATATTATGGAATTTCACGTTTCATAATTATAAAACAACGAACCACTATTCCTGGAGCTTCAATACGGATATGCTTTCCGTCAACCGCTCCACAACAGTTAGGGGAATTCCACAGTTCTTCAAACCTTTTTGCAATTTTCTTCTATTCATTAGTTGTAGGCGTCGTTATCAAGTACATCGGAGATAACACCTCCCATATGACAGCACAAGTTTCAGCAACAATCTTCCCTGCTATCGTAGCCCTTACTCGGTGATTGAAATGCATCTATTGAAATCTTTCTCCCGTTGCCAGGAATCTAAAACAAATCAACCCAATTAGCCCACGCAACTTTTTTCTCCATACAACATGATTTTTTTTTGTTTTGGGTGCAATATGCAAGACTAAATGGAGCAATTTGAGAAATTCTCACGCAAGATACGTAAGAGACCTAGAGAAAATGCCAAGTGGATCAGCAGAGAAAAAGAAAAAATTGCATTTGGCAGAAGCCATGGATTTTATACAACCATGGACTGGTTCTTGTAGGAAGATTTCTAGCAGCTCATCATCGTCAGATACTCAAGATTCTGCAGTCTTCCCAGCCCCAACCAGCAACGATGACCAGGTTGTAACACAGACACCTACTGCACAGTCACCTTCTGCACAGACACCTACTGAGTCTGCAATTGGATCTGACGTCGGTGCAGGTAGCGCTGGAGGAGAATACGTAACGAAGAAAAGGAATAAAAAAAACTCCGTCCGAAATGGTAGCTGCTCCGATGATAGACTTCCTTAAAGTAGCTACAGAGAGTCGAAAATTGGACGCCAACAAAACTACTGAAAACCCTATTGAAACAAAAACCTCTTACTCTCAGGGTAAAAATTATTAAAACAATTGAAAGTATTTAAAGAGAGTAGGTTCTTTCCAAACTGACAAAGAGATTGGAGATAACGGAGCCAGTTCACAGGGCTCTGTTATCTGAAAGAAGTTTAATTAAAGAAAAAAAATGTGAAAAAGAAGGAGAAAGAGAGAGAGAGAAAAAACTAAAAAAACAGTAAAGTTACATCAATAGTAAGGGCGCCACTAACTTTGTTCCTAAACAAAATTAGAAAAAATCAACCTCCTTAATCAGTCAACTCTTACCTGCTGTGCTCTGCTAGTTTTTTGACAATACTTATAGAAAAAAGTGCTGAAGGCTATTTCTCAGGTCTTCCTGTATAATAAATAAAACAACAGACTACTAATATGTATGAATATAATGAATGAAAAAATATTTAAACGTGTTACATAGTTTGACAATAATAGGTTGGTAAAAGTGTGTGTGTGTGTGAAGAAAAAGAAAGTATAAATTAAAACTAAAACGAGCTGTACAAATATGAATGGTGAAGCCATACAATATAATTTTACTTATCTTGAAGTAGAAAGTCGAATTCGATTCTCCATAAAATCTTCTTAGTTTAAATGATTCTCAGTATAATACACAGTTGAGTATCTAGATCATGAATTGGCTCTTATGGAAACACCATTTCTTGTGAGTCAAAACAAATTGCCGACAAATCTTCATCTAAGTTTTTCAGTCGGGTGATTTTAGTTAAATTTACCGATATAATTAAATTATTCCTGGCGGTATCGCAGTAATCCCTGCGAATTTGTTCTTAGAACAAGTTTTTTTAATAAATATACGGAATATTTATAACTTTTATCAGGATTTCTGCGACTACCATTCTCTATTACAAACTCTCGTGTAGTCGCATTCCGAATTACTATTCAGGATTTTTTTCTGTGAGATATCTATACAGTTAATTCCACCAACATTTAAATAGTTGTTTAAAACATTGGCAAGGAAGGACGTGTGGTCTATTCCACCAATAAATTTAACAGTCATCGCTGAATTATTTATTTAAAACTCTATTAGAAATGTTAACTGCTAAGTGAACGTTTCATACCCCTAACAGCCAAGAAAAAAAAATTTCAAAAAAAAATTTTTTGTTATATAATTAAACTATTGAGACCAAAAAAAACGAGCGAAGAAAATTCAAAATAGAAACTTTAAAATATGAGAATCACGTATGAGTAAAAAGGAAAATCCTTACTATTTTTAAAAAAAAACATTGATGAAGTCAATATTAATATATATATATATATATATATATATATATATATATATACATATATATTTTGTACATATTTATACACTCCCAATAAAGTTCATCCCCATATTGAGACTAACATAAACTTTAAGCTTCTGTGTTATTAAGTACTTATTCAAAGGAACAGTCTACCCAATTAGTAACTGCTCTTACTTATCAACATAGAACCCTAAATCGAATACGAAAAAATTTACATTAGGAAAAACAAAAGCCCAGATATGCATTTTCAGGGACTTAAGTACTGATACAAAGGAGCAGTCTACCCGTTTAGTAACTGAACTTACTCAATCCCTTAAAATACAGCATAACAAAAGAAAATTTTAGACAAAAAGAAATGAAATGATAAAAAAAACACACCCTCATACATGTTCTGCACTGTCTGCATCCGACATCCACCGTCAGGTCAGATGCTGAGAATCCTCATGGCTCAATCTAGGAAGAGAAGGTGTGCCAAGTTGTAAGTGATCACACAAGACCGAAATTGCGCAAACTTAGCAGCAGAGAGAGCCTCGTATTCCGATTCAACTGCTTCCACATTGCCTCATAACAACTTCAAACACCCCACACCGCAATGTAGCTCGAACGAAGACACTACACAACGTCCAGTTCAGAGTACTGCACACTCAATGATATTCTAGCATATCATTAACGCTAAAATAATAACCTGAAGGGTTATTAAATGATACCAAAAAGACAAAGTCGGGAAGAAACATAAAAAGATATAGAAAAAGATTAAAAGTTGGAAATTTATTAAGATGGTCCAACATTAACCACCCATTATATGAAAGACAAGTTAGGTATTTGTCACGAACCTTATTCACTGAGTGCATATTTGTTCTGAAGGTAAGGAATATAGGAAAAGACATTTGCCCAGGAGTGATATTTCAGGGTTGCCCCTCGTTATCCGTAGACCGAACTGCAATCAACACTGGTGAGAATAAACTCACAAAAATACTACCCCAGATAAATTCTTCAAATCAAAAATAAAAGTTAAAATAAAATGATAATAGGAAGAGAAAAGAATAACATAATATGGCGCAGATAAATAGGTCGATAAAACTCATAACTAATTGCCGCAACCTATAATTAATGAAAGGAAAGAAAAAAAATAAAAAAACTTACTATTCTCATTGAGAATATAGACGTCACAATCAGGTAAAGGAACATCAAAAACACTTCGCAATATTCACAAGAGGGAAGAAGTAAACTTTAAAGAAAATACAAATACTGTCACAAGGGAATGGACGATGATTCCTGCACTAACATATTTAACAACAACATGTCATTATCTAATGGTGAGGTAACCAACTCCAAACTTATTCGTATTTATTTTTCGATATTGTGAATCATTAAAGTAAAGATATTGTGTTTTTAATGCCTAGATTAATATTATAATCTAGTGTATATGAGTCATAGTCAGGTAAAGAAATATCAAAAAGATATTTTGATGTTTCTATGTAGATAATAATAAGAATTCATAAGAATCCTAAATAGCAAACAGAGAGAAAGTAAATTAGAGGAAATACAAATACTGTCACAAAGGAATGGACGATTATTCCAGCACTAGCATATGTAACAACCATATGTCATATTCTAAAGGTGAGGCAATAAACTCCAAACTTATTTGTTCTATCCTCTCAAATTCCCTTACTATAAGATAAAGAAAATATGTTTCCTTGACAGATAGAAATTTTAATTTCTATGGTAGGATATATCAAGATAATTATAGATATTTTTGAATAGTGAAATAACTATTTGTTAGATAGAGATAAGCGTTTAAGAACACTGAAAATTAAATTCCTTACAATGAACTGGATTCATTTGGAATCTAACTAGAAAAGATAAAGATACAAATTTTAAGATAAAATTAAACCAACTATTAAGTAACATAGATAGATCATTTCTGTGTTGCTGTGCCAAAAGAAGTAAGAGTCAAATTTGCTATAACTATTATAGCAAGCTAGGATACTATACAATAGATGTCTGGTGGGACAATATTTAAATGTACAGAAGACGCACGATTTATGTCTGCTGCGACACAAGATAAGATAAGGTAAAGATAAATTTTCGACACGAGATAAAATAAGGTAAAGATAAAGATAAATCTCTGTGTGTCATTCTCTCTAACACACAAAAACCCTAGGTAAAATAAAATTGACTGTCTCGACCCTTACTTCGTGGAATATGCTCATATTAGTGTTTTTAAATGAAACTCAAGGTCTCTAGTTAATTCCACAATATAATACAAGTTATTGAAAATTCAAAAAAATTGACAATTGTTTCGATAAATCAATATCATCGTCAGAATGACAGAAGTTACATTTCATTTTATGCCTACCTGATGTTTAGTAGTTATATTTTTGGCTAGACCAAGAAGTAACCTAACTTGTGATTGGCTTAATATATGTTTATAGAAAAAAGAAGAAGATGTGATATTACAAATATTGAAGCTTAGATATTATTAGCCCTATGGTGATATCCTGGATATCATTTTTCCAATTAAGATCAGTATAACTGTGCAATGATATAGAAAACCAGGAAAACTATATCTGCTGATCTTTACAATTATCACTTAATAAGACAGTTTATTAGTGGAGAATTCCCTAGATTTAACTGTTCATTGACAACTTCATATTGTGGGTTTCTTAAATGTCTTCTAATTTCCAGTTCTTCAAGGAAATCCAGTTCTTGTTTCTTTTCACAAATATGCAGCACTTCTAGTTCTGTGTTAGGTGTCAATGAATGATTGGTGTCAAGTAGATGTTTTGCGTAGTGAGATTTATCTGGTTGTTTTAATCTGTAAGCTCGTAAGTGCTCACTGTATCGTATTTCAAAATTCCTAAGGGTCTGACCCAAATAGACAGCATTACATTCTGGACATTTGAGTTTATATATACCTGACTTCTTTAATAGTGGTATTTTTGTTTTTACATTTAACAATTTTGTACTAACGTTACTTTCTATTTTAAAAGAAATTGTTGCATTTGTTGCTGAAGATATTATCTTTGAAATATTATTAGAAATATTTCCTGCATATGTGATGGTTTTATAAGTTTTAATTTCATCAGCTTGTTTAGGATATATTAGTTGTAATGCCACTTTTTTCTCTTTTTTACTAATTAGTTTATTTATCATATCTAATGGATAACCGTTAGATGTTGCTATTTGTCTAATTGTATTAATCTCTCTATCAAAATTACATTTGTTCATAGGAACTGAAAAAGCTCTATGTATCATTGAATTATATGCTGCTAGTCTGTGTGAGACAGGGTGGCTAGAATTGAATGGAATTGTCACATCAGTCTGTGTTGGTTTTCGGTAAATTGAATAATCAAGTACATCATTAACTCTTTGAATTTTTAAATCAAGAAAATTGATTGAGCTATTTTCTTCAATTTCTAATGTAAATTTAATTTTCGGGTGTAAATTATTGATGTGGTTGAAAAACACATCTAATTGTCGCTCACTACCCATAAAACAAGCTAATATGTCATCCACATATCTATACCAAAATAAAATATTTTTCGAAATATTACTTTCAAAGATCTTTCTTTCTAAATTGTCCATAAAAATGTTGACTAAAGTAGGTGATATAGGGCTTCCCATTGGTAAACCTTCATTTTGAATATATATCTTATTGTCAAAAGTGAAATAATTCTGATTAATGCATACATCAAATAAATTAAGTATATCTGATATTATTCCTGGATTAATATTTTTATCTTCTAGTAATTTTCTTACAAGTATTAGACATTCTTTAGGAGGAATTTTAGTAAACATATTAGTTACATCGAACGATATGAGTTTATAGTTATCTTGCAAGTGGATTGATTTCAACTTTTTGATTAGTTCTATTGAATTTCTAATTGATGTAAAAGTTCTTAAAGCAGACCCAACAAAGAAGTTTTCTAATAATGTAAGGGATATTGTTAATAATTCAAATTATCTTTTAAATGATTACGAAAAGAGGTCTATCATACATAAGAATCCTCATTGTCCACAATTATATGGAACAGTTAAATTACATAAAATAACGAAACCAATTAGACCTGTAGTCTCTTATGTTAATGCTCCTAATAATATATTGGCAAAAAAGCTCAACAATATACTCAATACTTACGGATATGAATCTCAGTACTCAATTAGAAATTCAATAGAACTAATCAAAAAGTTGAAATCAATCCACTTGCAAGATAACTATAAACTCATATCGTTCGATGTAACTAATATGTTTACTAAAATTCCTCCTAAAGAATGTCTAATACTTGTAAGAAAATTACTAGAAGATAAAAATATTAATCCAGGAATAATATCAGATATACTTAATTTATTTGATGTATGCATTAATCAGAATTATTTCACTTTTGACAATAAGATATATATTCAAAATGAAGGTTTACCAATGGGAAGCCCTATATCACCTATTTTAGCAAACATTTTTATGGACAATTTAGAAAGAAAGATCTTTGAAAGTAATATTTCGAAAAATATTTTATTTTGGTATAGATATATGGATGACATATTAGCTTGTTTTATGGGTAGTGAGCGACAATTAGATGTGTTTTTCAACCACATCAATAATTTACACCCGAAAATTAAATTTACATTAGAAATTGAAGAAAATAGCTCAATCAATTTTCTTGATTTAAAAATTCAAAGAGTTAATGATGTACTTGATTATTCAATTTACCGAAAACCAACACAGACTGATGTGACAATTCCATTCAATTCTAGCCACCCTGTCTCACACAGACTAGCAGCATATAATTCAATGATACATAGAGCTTTTTCAGTTCCTATGAACAAATGTAATTTTGATAGAGAGATTAATACAATTAGACAAATAGCAACATCTAACGGTTATCCATTAGATATGATAAATAAACTAATTAGTAAAAAAGAGAAAAAAGTGGCATTACAACTAATATATCCTAAACAAGCTGATGAAATTAAAACTTATAAAACCATCACATATGCAGGAAATATTTCTAATAATATTTCAAAGATAATATCTTCAGCAACAAATGCAACAATTTCTTTTAAAATAGAAAGTAACGTTAGTACAAAATTGTTAAATGTAAAAACAAAAATACCACTATTAAAGAAGTCAGGTATATATAAACTCAAATGTCCAGAATGTAATGCTGTCTATTTGGGTCAGACCCTTAGGAATTTTGAAATACGATACAGTGAGCACTTACGAGCTTACAGATTAAAACAACCAGATAAATCTCACTACGCAAAACATCTACTTGACACCAATCATTCATTGACACCTAACACAGAACTAGAAGTGCTGCATATTTGTGAAAAGAAACAAGAACTGGATTTCCTTGAAGAACTGGAAATTAGAAGACATTTGAGAAACCCACAATATGAAGTTGTCAATGAACAGTTAAATCTAGGGAATTCTCCACTAATAAACTGTCTTATTAAGTGATAATTGTAAAGATCAGCAGATATAGTTTTCCTGGTTTTCTATATCATTGCACAGTTATACTGATCTTAATTGGAAAAATGATATCCAGGATATCACCATAGGGCTAATAATATCTAAGCTTCAATATTTGTAATATCACATCTTCTTCTTTTTTCTATAAACATATATTAAGCCAATCACAAGTTAGGTTACTTCTTGGTCTAGCCAAAAATATAACTACTAAACATCAGGTAGGCATAAAATGAAATGTAACTTCTGTCATTCTGACGATGATATTGATTTATCGAAACAATTGTCAATTTTTTAGAATTTTCAATAACTTGTATTATATTGTGGAATTAACTAGAGACCTTGAGTTTCATTTAAAAACACTAGGTAAAATAATTTATTTCAGTTTGTGTCATTTGACACAATTCAACTGAAAACGGTAAGATAAGATAATATTTTTCAGTATGTGTAACTACACATTTCGACTGAAAAGATAAGTCTACAAATTAGAAATATAATATGGAACATTCAAATTTTAGTGATACTAATTACCGTTCCAACATCACATAACTCTAATTCTGTAAACACGAATAATATTAAACTCTTAATACTTTCTAATTTAATAAATATAATCTACAAGATAAACCTAGGTTACCAACAAATTAATTTAGCCAAGAGATTATTTTTCCCTCTCAGCACAACACAGAAAAATCTACGGTAAAATTACTTTCCCTTTTTTTTGAAGATAAGGTAAAAATGTGTTCATCTAACAAATGTTCATTCACTATCCGAAGATACTGAGTCAGGATTATTTTCAACATCGGTAAAGTCACTTGATTCATCAGTAGATAAGTTATATTCTTTTAGATCTTTAATATGCCATCGTCCTATATTTTTGCCATTACTATCTTTAAGTTCATAAATCAAGGGAGATATAACACGGTTAACAGTACAATGTATATATTTAGGCATAAATTTTGCAGAAATAAATTGAGCATTATCAGATTTCTGATAATTCTTTTTCCAAACATGATCACCTACATGAAATTTGATATCGCGTTTACGAAGATTATAACGGTTACTCGATTTTATGTAAGCCTTGTGTAATTTTTCTCTAACATATTCGAAAATTTTTGGCATTTCTTGAGTATCCTGTAAACGGTGTATTTTATCAGCAATTGCAGGCTGATTATTTGCATTTTCTGCAATATTACCAAAGAATGACCCTGATACAGGTACGTTTCTAGCAAACACAAGAAAAGATGGTGGAAATTCTGTGACTTCATGTTTAGACAAACGAATTGCCTGAGCTATTTTCTGTAATTCTACATCCCAAGTTCTATGATTAGAAAAACAATATGAACGTATTGCAGTAACAATAGATTTATTCACACGCTCAGTATGATTGGCTTGAGGAGTGTAATTTGCAGTGTACCAAATACTTTGGACATTGTACTTAGACATCAAATTTTTAAACAACTGACTAGTGAACTGTTTACCATTGTCTACAGCTACTATTTGAGGAACTCCAAAAATTAGAAAAACATTATTTCCAATGAATTTCACAATCGCAGAAGAGGTAGCTTGTTTTAAAGGTTGAATTAAAACAAATTTAGTGAAGAAATCAACAATGACCAATGCACACGTATTTCCCTGGCGAGATCTAGGATATGGACCAATTAAATCACAGGAAATTAACTGGAAAGGAAACTTTATATTACGATATTTACCCATGAGACCAGCTTGTGGCAAATTTGTGGGCTTACAGGCAGCACAAACTTTACAACGCCTCACATATTTTTGTACACTCTGTCTCATTTTGGGCCAATAATATAACTCTGAAATTCTCTCTAATGTTTTAAAAACACCGAAATGAGCTGCAGTAGGATCATCATGAAATTTAGATAACAATTCAAGTCTGTTTTCCGTTGGAACTACAATTTTCCAGTCAGTTAAATTGCAAATACTGGCATACTTGTTAAAGACATGCTTATATAGGATATTATTTTCCACCTTGAAATTAGGATAACTATCCGGATCGGATTGGACCTTATTAATCATAATTTTATACCAATTATCAGGTTTTAGTAAAGATAAATCTAATACATTTATTTCTGGCACCCTGGATAGAAAATCTGCAGGTACGGTACCCGTTGCTCTACGATGGACTATCGAAAAATTGTATTGTGAAAGTTGTAGAATCCACCTAGCTAATCGTGGTGATGGTTTCTTCATGTTATTTAACCAAACAAGAGAAGAGTGATCGGTGATGACAGTAAAATGTCGTCCCAGAAGATAATAACGAAAATGATCAATAGATAATAGGACTGCAGGGGCCTCTTTTTCAGTAGTTGTGTATTTCTTTTGACATTTATTCAATTTTTTACTATAATAAGCTACTGGATGTTCCAACCCATCTTCTAACTGAAAAAGCACACTTCCAATACCTACATCACTTGCATCACACATTAGATAAAATGATTTGTCAAAATCAGGACTACAAAGTACTGGAGCGGTAGTTAAGACAGTTTTTATATCATCGAAAGCTTTTTGAGCTTCCGGTGTCCAACTTATTGGTTGATTTTTTTTCTATTATATAGAAGATCAGAAATGGGAGCAGATAAAGTAGAAAAATTATTTAAAAAACGACGATAATATGAACAACACCTAAAAATCTACGCACCTCTGTAGTTGTCCTCGGTACAGGATAGTTAGTAAAAGCTTTAGTTTTTTCACCGTCAATACTTAACCCGTTTTCATCCAAGGTATAACCTAAATAGCGAAGAGAAGGACGACAAAAATGACATTTATCAATATTTACCGTTAAATTAGCCTCTTTTAATTTCTCATAAACTTTAGACAAAATTTCAACATGTTTATCAAACTGTGATGTACAAACAATTATATCATCAAGATAATAAAAACAATATGGTTCTAAAGATGGACCTATTATCATATCCATTAATCGTGACATGATAGCTGGACTTGAAATTAAACCAAATGGTGTACTTGTAAATTGAAATAGTCCTCTAGAACGTATTGCGAAAGCTGTTTTTGGACGAGACGACTTTTCTAAAGGTATTTGATAGAAAGCATGTTTTAAATCGATACTAGAAATATATCGCGTATCCCTTAGTTGACTAAGAATTACCTCCATATTTGGAATCATATACGAATCTGCTTTAGTTTGCTTGTTTAAAAATCTAGCATCAAGAAGTAACCTTATACTACCATCAGGTTTATGAGTTAAACAGATAGGAGAACAATAAGGAGATGTACTTGGTTCAATAACCCCTAATTTTAATAATGTATCTATCTCATTATTCACCATGAACTTCCATAGCTTGAGGCAATGGATACTGTTTCATTTTAAATGGAGGAGAATTTCCTGTGAAATTTAACAGTCATCGCTG